>CM034537.1:35553397-35844673 GCA_020002185.1 Paraescarpia echinospica
ACAGGATCATGCTACAAAAGAAGGACTTAAAGGGATGTGTACAGAACAACGCAGCCGAAAAAAATGACTACAAGCTGACTTCGGGGACAAGTTAACCTTTTGGCCACAGGGGGCTGGAAGTAACCATGGCTGTTCAAAATGATCGAGAAGTTCAAACACCAATTACTTGATTGTAATAATGATGCTTCAGTCATATACGAAGCTGCCAATCTCTTACACAGAGAGGCAAAATCTGGTAAACTTGACAAACTTAAAAAAAGACAAAATGGCGATAGTTTTTCAATATACCACACACTCAAGCAGCATCTATGATCACATGCAAAATCTTTAATTTTGCAGCAACCCTACATTTGGCAAGGATCTCTCAGTAGAACATGGAGGACAAGTTTGCTGTGAAGATTAACATGATGAAAAAGCACTTCATCTATCCCAGCTCCTTCTGTATGCCATATTTAACATCCAACATCACTGACTCTAAGAAGTGCATTCCACATCTACAATGACACACGCAGCAAGAATCTAATCACCCTGTTAAACCGTGAATGAAAGTGTTAGTTATGCCACCTTCCAGCGCTATCTTACATAAAAGGTAAGTTCTTATCTAGCCCAGTATCCAGTCCTCAGGACTGCTCAAAGCGCTTTACACTTTACTCCCTGGCAAACCTGTTCAATCGAACACCATCTCGACTTCTCTGGGAAGCATTCATCCGCGCTGCAATTAATGCGCGAAGACTATTCGTACACAAATACCCACCACGGTCCATAGCCAGGTACTCATTCATACAGCTGAGTGAACTGAAGCAATGTAGAGTAAACGAACTTGCCCAAGGTTCGACACCGCCGCACAGGATTCGAACCCGCGTTCTCTCAGTCGAGAGTCCGGAGGTCTTACCGCTGTGCTACTGCGCTCCACATCTATATTTGTAAGCAAATGATGGAAGAGAAACGAAAAGAAGGCATCTTTTCCCACACTTTGACATCGCATGGCATGACAAGACACCAGATGGGTCAACCTTCCATTCTATGACCACCAGCGTGCATCGCTATGAACAGAACAGAACACTACCGAAGACGTATTACACGAGATGTTAGATCAGACAGATGGAACAGGTGTCAGTGATGTCACAGTTGATGTGGAAATGACAGAATTGGTTGATCAAAAATCAAGCGACGACAGATGTGCTGGATATCAGTGTAGAGAGCACAACACAAGACGTCAATTGTGACCTGACAGCACATCACCAAGATAAGAATAGCAAATATGACAATGTGTGCCGTTCATGTGTGTCAGCCACATACATTGGATTTAGCAAGATTAAACAAAATTGCCATTCAGAAAATTAACTCTAGACGGCAGTTGGACAAGAAAGCCTTTTGGCTTATCGAGAGTCCAGTATTTTTGTTATCTACGTGTATCCCGCCCTTTTAAGATATGTGTCAATTATATGTTTTAACATATTCACGCTACTAGCACCCACACAATCAGCAGAAAAATATATTCCGTTCATTTACAGTCCTTTATGAGAATGAGAATTTTCTTATATCTAATCAACACTGCTCCTTTACTAATGTAACTCCACGTCCTCTGGTCCTTCTATCTTTCTTAACTGAAACACAAATAGTTGTATCAATATTTGCATAACCATTCAATATTTTAAAGAAGTCTATCTGATATCCTCTCAATCTCCTGGTCTCTAATATTGTTAAACCACATTCTTTTAGGCGTATTTCGTAACTAAGATCCCCCAGTTTTGGTATCATTTTAGTTGCTCTCCTCTGTACTCTTTCTAACATATCTATGTCCTTCCTGCGATATGGCCTCCACGCTTGAATACACTATTCTAAATGAGGCCTAACTATTGTTTTGTAAATCGGTATTATTAGCTCTTTTTCCTTATACGTTTTATTTCGGATATAGCCTCATGAGCCCTTCTGGTCCCACAGATCCTACTAGCTACTAGCTTGTAAAGTTGGCCAACAAATTTGGGATGAAACATATAGTAGTCACGGTTGACCAAGCTTTGTATGATATTACCTTTGGATTACGAGAAAAAGTACACCCCTGATGATGATACTTACCGGAATCTTATTCTCATACCCGGACAGTTTCACCTCGCTGGAAACTACATTGGTGCAGTTGGGAAAATAATGAGGAACAATGGAGCTGAAAACATCCTTGTAGAATCTGGACTGTGCAAATTAGGAACGGTTTACAAAATCTTTGGTTCAGCAGGGGATTATTACCAAAGTATGCGTGCCCACAAATTACTACGCATCCATGATGGTGCCGCTATTCCCAGAACTCACACAGTCGCTTACTTGTTTGTTGCAGATGTGTTGTAAGCAAATGCGCTCGTAAGTGTTCTTGCACAAATTCGCAAGCGCCATGTTGTGTTGCTTGCAAATGCGAAGGGAAATAAGTAAAATGTGGACGAGTAGTCCACATAAGTACTCTTACTGAAAACATTGGCTCTGATGAGAGTGGCACAGGTGACTGCACGATGACAATACAACACGTTTGCATATTTTTTGTGATATACGTGATATCGATATCTTGTTAGTTTGGATAATATATTTTATCATAAATTACCTTATTATGTCACTGTTATTCATTGGTAGTTGTTGAGTCAGTATTCATTCTTTAATCATGTTTACAACACAACGGAAAGTGGAAATAACACAAGTAATAAAATCAAGTCCGATTGGCGTCATGCCACGATCACGCAACAATTGCGGGTTGGGGTAATTTTATTTGCCTCTATTTTACTATTGTGTTTCAATATTCAGTGGGTAAATGACTGGCGATTATTTTGGTATATTAGTCATGGATGTTGATCATGTATTAAGGTAACTATGGTACATTCTACATGATGTCGACGAAACCATAGGGCATAGGGCAACCAAAAATAGCACGAAGTGTCCTTACCCCCAAAAATTTGGACCCGTGCTCCCCGACTAACTTATATGATATGTAATAAAGCGACCTCTGCTGTCGCTCAGCCGAGGAGATTACCCCAGTATAACTGGCACAGAATATTCACCCAATAAACTGAATGTACAACAGGTATTTAAGTTTACTAAACTGATAATCTCCCTCATCAAATTAGATCATATACCTTATGATGACCTCGTGCTGTCGCTCAGCAAGAAACTGTTTCCCCGGTATGACTAGCATGGCCTATGTTTCCATCATCACCGTCTCAACCTGTAATGATGACATAATGCTTGCGTTTTCCTTGCATCTACCCGTTTCTCAGCCGAGTGAACAAAATCCACGGTGCAACTGCCATTTTTTTCCTGAATCAAGCTGGGTTTTTTATGTTTTTTTTTAAAGTGAGTAAGTGTTTATTCAACAACAACATAATACATGCACAGTATACAGTACACAAAGATGCCAAATATACAAAGGTAAATCACAGTTTTGAAGTCGAAAAGGGCAAGAAGAAGTGTGTCACTTATAACACTTGCCCAAATTACAATTGATATAATTACAATCAAAAATATATTATGATATGTAATATGCGTGATTACAACATACGATTTATATTTTTAAAAGAATGAAATATGTATACAATCAATACCACTTGTGTTAAAGAATAAAAATTTCTGAAGTCTAATATAGACAATACATTTTTAGTAAGTAAGCAAAATATTATCAGTGTATTTTTTCGAAGCAATGGACGTTTCTAGAACATATTAAAGAATTGTCTAGAGAATTCCATAGTGTTACACCTTTACACGAAATACACATTCTCTTTAAATTGGTGTGAGCAAAATTTTATTTAAAAGTTGGGCTTTGTCTAGTTGCATAGACAGGACTGTACAAAGTAAACAACTTTTGTATGTTCACTGGTAGCAAATTGCTATTTGCCTTGTACATAATAAGTGCAGTTCGTAATTCAACAATATCTGACACTTTCAAGATACTGTTGCTCAGCCGGATGGTCAAATCCCCGGTACAACAGGCATGTTCATTCCTTGAATCAAACCATTGCTCAGCCGGGTGATCCTATCACCGGTGCAACTGCCATTTCCCCCTGACTCAAGCTGTTGCTCAGCCGGGTGGTCACATCCCCAGTACAACTGGCATGTACATTCCTTGAATCAAACCATTGCTCAGCCGGGTGATCCTATCCCCGGTACGACTGCCATTTTTTCCTGAATCAAGCTGTTGCTCAGCCAGGTGATATTTATTTAATGACCCAATGTAATTGGCCTGTTATAATTAAACCCGTACTAGTTATATTAGACCATATTATAAAGACTATATTACATTGATCTCCTTACACATGCATAGCAGAGATGCATCCTAAAGACCAGGATACTTTATCCGATTAATTGATTTATATAATAGAATTGATATAATATTACATGATGCTGTCACCCAGCGTGACGCAACAGTAAATACAAAAGGGGACCTTGTAGTCCTATTACTAGAGTGACACTCCCAATGTCATCATGCATTCCATTCCAGACGTAAACAAACCACCTATCAGGCTTAATAACCCTTAAACAATTGTAGCCAATGTCAATTAACAAACTATGTGGTGTATCCAAACTATGTCGTATATCCGAACTTAGACACTTCGGATAGCTTTACAGTCGAGTCGAGTTTATACTCGAGCAGCGATTTAATTCAAGTCGTATCCAAAGAAGCGCACTATGCCGCGCCGCGCACAGAGTAAATATACTTGCGCATACCAGCCATGTTTAGATGGACGCCGTCGCGGCACATGGATTCGGCTATATAATTTGTCAAACCTTTATGACGCCAGAAGAAACAGTTTGTGTTGGCGCCACAGAATAACTTTAGTTCGCCATTGACCTGGTCAATAACACGGCTACTAGGTGAGCGGTAGAACCACCTATCGGACCGATTTAAATACCCCCATACACACACCCAAATGTTATATCGTTTGAAAGCTCTACATCTCCCCGTTCCAACTAGGCCTGTCGTAGAGCTGTCAGGTGGTGCAGTAAGCGTGAATCAAAAGTTCAAACAAGGTCACCGTCAAATGATGATTTTCGAAATTGTGCGCTTCCGCAATCGTTTTAACATTGTAATGATCGCATATCTATTTTACTTAATAACGAGATAGCAAAGTAATATATTTTTTGAAAGCTTAATGTCTCTCAGTCAAATTGAGGTACGATATGGAGGTGTTACCTGATATGGTACGAGTCGAGTTAAGGTCAAACAAGGTCATTGTGAAATGATGAATATTCCACTTTTTTGAAATGCCATTGTCATTTCACGGTGACCTTGCTTGACCTTAGCTCCACTCGTAGGTAACATCTCCATATCGTACCTCAGTTTGACGAGGAGACAATTAGCTTAGCTTTCCAAAAATATATGACTTGGCTATCTTGTAATTAACTAAAGTAGATATGCGTCTATTGTAATGTTAACATGATTGCGGAAGCGCACAATTTCGAAAATTCATCAGTTGATGGTGACCTTGTTTGACCTCTGATTCACGCTTACTGCACAACTTGGCAGCTCTCTGACAGGCCTCTTTGTGAAGGGGACATGTACAGGTTTCAAACGATATAACGTTTGGATGTGTGTATGGGGAGCATTTAAACTCCTATAATAAAGTACTTTTGGGGAATTTGCCGCTCGCCTATATACACGGGAAGTGGAATGTGACGTGTTTTCAGCCGAGGCAAAAGTTGCATAATATCCACTTGTCTGAAGGAGCATCCTCCAATCAGCCATTGGGCTACAGAAAAATAATCCCTCGCTAAGGTCGTTACCGTGTAGTCCAAAGTGATAGGGTCTAGGTAATTTTCGCCAATTTGTATAAGAACGGCCGACGGATGAACCTGAGCTATCTTGTCAGTAACTTGGCGTTGGAATAAAAACCGGACCGTGAGCCCCCAAGGGCCGCAAAGTGAGTCTGCAATTCAGATGGAATTAGTCCAAAGTTGAACCAAGGGCCTGTCAAACTGTCGTTAAGCCGACGTAAAAAGCTATGTCCGACAAGAACAACGTCTGACATGTCTACCACAAGTAATAGAATCAACTTGCAATAATAGTTTGTTACACCATAAAAACAAATCGTTTAGTAAACTTTAATCGTTGCGATGGTGATCGAACTGACTTGTTTCCTTTGTCTTCAACAAATGTAAACAAAGATGGCGCCTAGCTAGTCCTGATATTACTACGCAGCCTAATCACTTCCGTAATGCTGCTCATGAACTCTTTCTTGCTGATGCCCGCAAGAACCACTTAAAACGACTTAATTTAACCACTTAATGTGTATATATATATATATACACACATACACACTTACACACATACACACATACTCACATACACACATACACACATGCACACATACACACATACACACTTACACACATACAAACATGCATACATATTGCAGACAAACATACTTACCTAAGTGGACTATTGCTTTGTACCGCATGAACGCTTGGCGTCGTTTAACGACTTTAGAGTAACATCGGCTCGAAAGACATTTAATGACTCTGGGTGTATATAAATTATTGACCCACACAAGGCCATCTCAGATCACTCGATATCCTGGATTGCTCAGAAAGCTACGATATACAGACCCGAACCCAGAAATCCCGTGTACAACGAGATACAAATTAGAAAGCATTGACCATTCATTTCTCGGGGACACCACAACACGAGAGCATTGTGCTACTCTCATTCAGTTAATACACAGATCTGATTTAACGCAACAAAATATGAACAATGCATACGACAATTTCTGCGAACATGACGGTGATGGAAGATAAACTCCAGAAAGTGGTCCATGTAAACCACTCAGTGCTCAGGAATAAGCGCAGATCGATCAAGAAGCAGTGGTGGACAAATGAACTTACTCAGCTGTTGAATAACCTCACAGTGGTTGAACAAATGTAGATTAAAGGAAATATAAATAACGCATTAGCCAAAATCTTTTTTCCATGTGTTCACAAAGTTTAACATTGTATGTAACATTTGACAACATTAAACAAATACAGAAAAATACATTTGTATCATAAATGCGATTTTAAGCCCGTCTGTGAAGCGATTTCCGCGGAAAATAAAATTTTAATTAGCTAGGCGATCACGTGGTATCGTGACGTCACTTATGACACACACTCGCATCAGGCCGACTCTTTCCATGCATTCAGAGCACGTTTACCAATATAGCTTTTGGGTCGAAACGTGCGTCAGAATGAGTTAGTGTGCAATATTCCGATGTAATACAAACACCAGTCATCATAGAGGAACAAGCAGTTGTCTTACGGTTCCACATGAATCGAATTTTATTCAAAACAACGAATGCGAATGGGCCTACAAGTCGATTAGGTTTCGCTGAGCTTGGGCTCGTTTTCAGAATAATTATATCGAATGCAACTAATGGGAGATAATCTACACCAATAAACATACATAGCAAACATATATTGTATCCAGCTACAGAAAATAACGTGTATAATATCACTAGAATATCGATATATGAAGGAGTTGCACAACTTATCATAACAACTTAAATCAATCACAGAGTTTCCGCTGGTGCCGCTAGCTCTGTGGATAAGCGGGTTGGTTTCTTGTCGTTTATTTTACAATCGGGCGACGCCGGTTTAATCCTGACAGCGTGCAAACCATTGATTTTCTTTACACTTTTTTTTATTTATGTTTTCACCAAGTAATATAAACCAAATCAATGTATACTATAATGCACTGTTTGTAAATAATTTGTGTAGTAATTATTTATTGCCACAAAAATGAAAATATGGTAATTATATAACGATGTTTCTAAATTTTATTTATCCAAACAAATATAATGTAATGGATATATAATTTATTAATTGTAAATATATTGTACGGTAATATATTGTAATTATATATGTGAAAACAGATTGTGATCTGTCTGGATAATTGTTTTTAGAAACATCGTTATATATAATGACCATATTTTCATTTTTGTGGCGAATAAATAATTACTACAAAAATTATTTACAAACAGTGCATTATAGTATAAATTGATTTGGTTTACATTACTTGGTAAAAACATTTAAAAAAAAAGTGTAAAGAAAATCAATGGTTTGCACGCTGTCAAGATTGAAATGGCGTCGCCCGATTGTAAAATAAATGGCAAGAAACCAATGCGCTACCAACTGAGCTAGCGGCACCAGCGGAAATTCTCTGACTGATTTACGTTGTTATGATAAATTGTACAATTCCTTCATATATTGATATTCTAGTGATATTATGATACTATATTATTTTCTGTAGCTGGATACAATATATGTTTGCTATGTATGTTTATTGGTGTAGATTATCTCCCGTTGGTTGCATTCGATATAATTATTCTGAAAACGAGCCCAAGCTAGGCGAAACCTAGTCGACTTGTAGGCCCATTCGCATTCGTTGTTTTGAATAATATTCAATTCATGTGGAACCGTAAGATAACTGCTTGTTCCTCTATGATGACTAGTGTTTGTATTACGTCGGAATATTGCACAATAACTCATTCTGACGCTCGTTTCAAAAGCTCTACTTGTAAACATGCTCTGAATGCATGGAAAGGGTCGGCCTGATGCGAGTTTGAGTCGTAAGTGACGTCACATCTCGGCATCCCGAAAAGCGCGCCAAAAATATGCATATTCGAAAATGTCCGGATGCACAGCATAAAATGTGGAATTTCTAATTCATTGAATTTTTTGATTTTTTTACTTGGTGGACGTGGAAATAGATAGCAGGATGTAATATAACATGAATTCAAGCAATAGGTGTTTTTATACCCTTTAAGGGCAGCGAACAAATTAAACCGCGCTTGAAAGCTGAAATGAAGGTAGCCCAGAGATCGTTTGGTAGACATGCGCACGCTGCCAAACGCAAATTCTGGAGTCAACAGCAAGAACACCTACTTGATCTGCCATCACATGATACTAGTGCTTTCTGGGAGCATATTTGCAAACTGTGAATAAAACAAGAACGTGAACATGATATACCCATAGAAGTCATACTGGTGGACGCTTCCACGTCCACTGATCAAGACGTGGTATTGCGTAAATGGAGGATTTACTTTCACACTTTACTGAACCCTGTCAACCACGAACAAACAATTGACCACCATCGATAGAGACTCTCTCACTGGTTCATAATGGGCTTATTTCTAAAGAGGACATTCGTGTGGCCTTGAACAAGGCCAAGAAACACAAAGCATTGGGTGATGGTTGCATTCCAGTCGAAACATTGTGTAATGAGAATGCTATAGTCTTCTTTTATGAGCTATTTAATGAATGTTTTGACAATAGCATGGTTCGGGATGCATGGCGTCGGGGCATCATAACCACGTTACCCAAGTGTTGTACGTCGCATCCGCGAGTGCCACTGAACTGAAGGGGAATTACGCTTATTTTAATCGACCGTCTTATATTATGGGTCGAGGACAACACCCTTTTGTGTGATGAGCAAAATCAGGTTGCAGTTGTCTCGACCACCTATCTACGATTACCAACATAATCAACACTAGAAAGAAATGCCGACAGCAAACGTGTGCATGCTTTGTATATTTTAGTAAAGCATATGGCCGTATCAATATAAATTTCCTTTGGGAAAACTATAACATACATGCAGATAATACTGTGTTGTTGGCCGAATCAGCAGAAGACCTGCAGACATCCCTAAATGTTATCTGGAAGTGGTGCAATGAGTGGGGCATGTCTATTAACAAAGACAAACTCAAATTGTACATTTTCGTAATCCATCGATACTTAAGGCTACTTACGATTTTGCATTAGGGGACCAAACATATGCATTGTGAACAAGTATAAATATTTTGGTTTGAATTCAACTGAACACCTTGATTATAAGGAGATGGTACAAATTGTAGCTACTGCAGCGAAAAGAGCTCTGGATTTATTAATGGCTAAGACAAAGTGTTATGGAGGAATGCCTTTTAACTGTTTTACAAAACTATACGATGGTCTGGTGCTTTCTATTATTAACTATGATTCTGCTGTGTGGGGTGCAAAGGAATATTCTGTCATAAATAGCATACATAATAGGGCGTGTCGTTTTTTTCCTAGATGTGGGTAAATACACCCCATCGGCAGCAGTACAGGGTGAAATGAGGTGGAAAACACCGACTCACCAACAATGGTTAAATACTACAAGGCTGTGGTGTCGTTTAAACAATATGGATATGTCAAGAGTGACAAAACGCATGTTTTTATGAGTGATGGAAATGGCCAAAAATGGGAAACGAAGTTGGGGTTACGAAGTATACCATCGTTATAATGATTTACATCTGCATAACCTGACTAACATAGCTGGCCATGTTAATGTAAAGGATATGATAGAACGCACAATGTTTGCCTGGCTGAATTACATGAACAGCAATGGCTTTATATTACCAATAGAGAAGACGGCAGAAATGGCAGTAGAAACAAATTAAGAACCTATAAACAGAAACCTACAAACTGAACAGTATGTTAAGAAAATTACGAATAGAGGTAACCGGTCAGCACTTGCAAATTCTGATGTGGCGTGGCACCAATCAGAATTGAAGCTGGACGTTTTGAACGTAATTACCCTCTACCTGAAACTAGGACGTGTTATAATTGCACTAATGAAATAGAAAATGAGTTTCACGTTTTAATGAAATGCCCTTTATATTTTGAAGAATAACAAGAACTGTTAGACTATGCGACAAACGATTATCCAGATTTTAGCAATATGAAAGATCAAGATAAATTTATACATTTATTGAGTAATGACAATACAATCAGTATAACTGCTAGCACCCTACACAAAATATTGCACGTAAGATTACACAATACAACTAAATAATTGCACATATTTATTAACTAAATTATTGCTGTTTTTATTTGTACATTTCTCCTATAAGTCTCTCATAACTCTTTTTGAGAGGTCCTTGTATATAATGCTAGTTTTTTGTGTAATGTATTTATGTGTTTTGTATTTTATAAATATATACATGGAGTGAGACTAATAAAATACTACTACTACTACTACTGCTACCACATACCTACTTACCAACATACATACATACATACATACATACGTACATACATACATACATACATACATACATACATACATACATACCCATACACATCATAAACTCTTTACAAACATAAACACATACACATATACACATATGTGCATATGAGCACATGTAAACAGGCAGACAGACAGACAGACAGACAGACAGACAGATGATAACATTGCCTAGAATCCCTGTAGTAATTGTTTCAACGCGCGTTGTGATGAGGTTTGTGTGTGTGTGTGCATGCGTGCTTGCATGCGTGTGTGTGAGTTCATGTGTGCGTGGGTGTTGTGTATGCATCTGTGTATGTGTTGATATGTGTGTGCGTGTATGTGGGTGGGTGGGTGTGTGCACGCGCGTGCGTACGCGTGCATGTGTTCGTACGTGTGCGTTCATATGTACTACATTTATCTGGCCAACCTGCGCTAATAGAGAATTAACTATTTTTAAATACTGTTTAGCGGTTTGTCTCGCTTCAAAGAAACCTCGAACAATCTTCATAATACGTCAGGACATACAAAGGACATATTTTGACATGAGAAGGGATATGTTACCAATTATTGTGTTTATATGATATGCACTGTATTTTTAACACAGTTAAAATTTGAACCAACACGTTTTTCAGGACCCTCGACCATCATCGAGCCAGCAGCAAGGTGCCAGGTATTTACTGTCCTACTTGAATCCGGATATTTCCGCGGTCTTACTGTTTGGTTAACATCTAGATGCTAAGTGTACTATTGTTTCGCTGTAAGATACTTGAAGTTAGTATTTGTTGTGTTCTGTTACTTTAACAGTGTGCCATTAATGTGCTTGATCAGCTGACGTTAGCCTCGTTCTGGGTGAATCGTGCTTCCGCCATGATGCTGTATTACTGTCAGTTCAACGTTACGATAGTCTGGTGTTTTTTTGTGATATTTCCATGTTATCGACATAACAGTATTTATTGACGTCATGATTATTGTTGTCTAACTAAACAATTAATATATACTATGACTGTTTATATGAAACTAAATTAATTGTATATATGAAACTTCTATAGCGGTAACATAGATCAAGTATTCTAATAGTGATTTTGAAGTTTTGTATCATTTTGCTCACAAATAAAATTATTACAAATTAAATAAATATAATTAAATATTGATATAGAATATAATTTAACTTGAATGTTTGTATTTACGTATTTTAAATATACAAATGTTGACTCATGATGCTATACTGGATAGTCTACATTTATTGACAAAACATCGTCAAAATATCTTTGCACTATGCACTCGAAAAGAATATGATGTATTTCGGTCCTGTAACGCGAGTTAGATCGCCCTCGAAGGAAATGTTGACACGCGCCAATACGTGACTCGGAACAAATAAAAAATGACGACTGATCACATACGAACGCATCAAAGTCGAAACAACACATCGTTATTTCAATGTGATATTTGGTCTTACTATTATGTGCATTTCGGTGGGTGGTTCTTCATCCTCCGTGTAGCAACAGTGGCCAAGGGTTCCGCACTGATCCTGAACATGGATAACTATGTCTTCTTAGTTTTGTGTTCTTCTTCTTCTATTCTAGGTGGCATGTCTATTTTAATTACTTTTCTTATATGTCAGTGGAATGCTCAGCATTATTCTTCTCAAAGTGATATGAAGAGTTTAACATTATTGTTGTTCGGTAACAAGAACACCGAAGTGGTGCTCAGGTACAAAACAGGAGATCCAAAAGAGACCAGTGATACCCACGGAATGTTAATGGTCCCAGGCAATGCCTCGATATTGCCGGGAGACATGCCATAGGCAACAATGAGTATTGTCGAGCGCATTGTTTGTACCAAGTGGTGCATTGTTTCCGTGCTTTGGCTTAATCCTCCTTCTTGAAAAGTTGGCAAAAACAGACACGTCTCAGCAAGGGGCCAAAAAACCGTCACTAACTATACATGTGTGTCTGCCTTTACGCGAGATAGGACATACGATTTCCGAAATCAATGCTCTCAAAATCACGACAATATTTTTTTAATGCAAATAATTACACGTCATTATATTTATGGATATATATTGTATACAAACAGTTAGACATTTAAAATAAAACGTATTATTCACGTAACTAGGGATCAAAACACTCACACACAAACACACACACACACACACACACACACACACACATATATATATATATATATGTATATATATATATATAATATATATATATATATACATATATATATATAATTATATATTCATAATGTTATAAAGCGTAAGTAATCTTTTCTATATACTGATATTTTTCTTTACCGTCAAAGCACACATATTACTACACGCTACCACATGTAACGAATAATCAGAAGAAAATGTATATATGTCAGGATCACCTACAGTCATATATTGTTTGCCCAGTAGTGAAGGTCACGCATATGTTTTATATAGCGCAGTATCTAATCCTCAGGACTGTTCAAAGCTCTTTACACTTTACTCCCTGGCAGACCTGTTCAATCGAACAACATCTCGATTTCTCTGGAAAGAATTCAGCCACGCTGCAATTAATGCGCGAAGACTATTCGTACTCAAATAACCACCACTATTATATAGCCAGGTACTCATTCATACAGCTGAGTGAACTGAAGCAATGTAGAATAAACGAACTTGCCCAAGGTTCGACAACACCGCACAGGATTCGAACCCGCGTTTTCTCTTTGGAGAGTCCGGAGCTCTTACCGCTGCGCTACTACAATAAAGGCGACCTCGTGCCGCGAATCATCATCATCATCATTGCGCAGCCGTAGTGTCCCGTGGTTGGGCGAAGGCATGTCGTTTCCAAATCTGCCTGTCTTGCTCTATCCTATGCCAGATGGTGCCCTTCCAATACTCGTCTAGTTCGTCTCTCCACAGTCTCGCTGGTTTTCCTCTAGATCGTTTCCCTTCGTAAGGTCTCCAGGTTATCTTGTATTCTGCTAATGTGCCCTGCCCATGTCCACTTCTATCTTCTGATTTGTTCTATCACGTCTATGACCTTTGTCTTCTGTCTTACCCACATATTTGTTTTCTCTCCCGACATGTGATGTTTAACATACTTCTTTCCATCTTTGTTTGTGCGGCTTCTAGCTTGTTCTTTGCCTTGATGGTGAGTGCCCAAGTTTCCGCACCGTATGTAATCGCTGGAAGTACGCATGAGTTGAAGACTTGTCTCTTCAAGCAGGTTCCATAGTTGCCCTTGAAGATGTCCCGGTGTTTGGCGAAAGCTGTCCACCCGGCCGTGATCCTTATTTGAATCTCCTTGTCTTGGTTTTTGTCTCTGATACTGTATCGCTGTCCCTGATAGACGTAGCTTTCAACGTTCTTTATCTGTGTCGTGTTGATATATATTGGTGTGTAATTTCCTAGTATCACTTTTGTCTTCGAGATGTTCATCCTTAGACCTTGTTTTTCACTTTCATCAGCTAGCTCCTGCAGCATGTTTTGTAGTTCTTGCGGTGTATTAGCGAATATGACTATGTCGTTGGCGAAGCGAAGGTAGCTGAGATATTCTCCGTCTATCCTCAAGCCTCTGGTTTCCCAGGTCAGTCTTCGGAATATGTTTTCGAGTGTTGCCGTGAACAGCTTGGGCGATATGGTGTCACCCTGTCGTACTCTTCTCTTTTTGTGTAGGTGGACTGTCACCGAGCTGTTAGTGTAGATGTCTTTCAGGAGATCGATGTACATATCTTCTATCACCCTGTTCTTGAAGGGAGGTCAATATTGTTTGAGTTTGCACCGAGTCAAAAGCCTTCTCGTAGTTGACGAAAGAGATGCAGAGCGGGATATTATATTTTCTGCACTTCTCTTTCAGTTGGTTTACGACGTGTATGTGGTCTGTCGTTAAGTACCTGCTTCTGAATCCTGCTTGCTCTCGTGGTTGGTTTTCATCGAGTGTCTTTTCTAGCCTATTCGTTAGTATCTTTGTGAGTAATTTGTAGATGTTTGATAACAGACATATCGGTCTGTAGTTCTTTAAGTATTTCTTATTTCCTTTCTTGAAGATAATCACCATCTTTGAATTCTTCCAAGCGGTGGTTATTCGTCTTTCTGCATTTAATATACAGCTTAGCCAGTGTCTTCCAGATGATATCTTCTCCTGCTTTTAATGTTTCAAAGTTTACCTGGTCGTTGCCTGATGTCTTCCCATTCTTCATATCTCTTAGCGCTGCTTCCACCTCCCATTGTTTTATCTCTGGTACTTCTTTCGGGTCGGTGTGAATTATGGTACTCTGTTCACTGTCGTATAGCTCGGTGTAGAATTCCTCTATTCGTTCCATGATCATATATTGGTCTTGTATTTCTCTACCCTGCTTGTCTAGAAGTGTAATCAGTCTGTCTCGGCCTAGTGCCTGTGGTCTTCTTGTTTTGTTCAGGTTCTTTGATGACATAATCGTGTCTCGTATGATCTCTTGTTCGTACTTTCTGATGTCCTCCTTCGCTTTCTTTTTGATGGTCTTGCATATTTCTGCGTACTCTACTTGTTTTTTACGGTCGCCGTTATCCACCATTTGTCGTCGTTTCTTCATTGGTGCTCGTGTCGGTGATGATATTCTCGTCACTACATGCCTGTTGATTGATTTGGCTACACTTGTCGCACTTAGTTGGATCATCTCAGTGATGTTTTCGCTCATGGTGTCGATGTTGTCTAGTTCCGCGAATAGTGTAGCAAATTCACCGAACTTATAAGGCTATAGTGCGTCGTACAATTGAATTCGTTATCCATACAAAAATGTAGGCTTAGTCGTTAAATTGCAAACGTTGTCTATATTTAGCAAACTCATGTGTGTACTTCCATGTTCTTGGATCAGAAACGAAAGCGCGTTCGTAAAATGCAGTTGCTTTAAAACATGTATAGTGAACAAAAAGAGAGAAGTGCATAACAATTACGGAGGTGTGAGTCTTAGAAGGCACTAGAACGTGAAAAGCAGATCTTCATGATGGTGCGGCACTTCTCTGAATACGTAGAGTCCTTATGCCGTGATTATATCAATAAATATCTGTAGTGCAGCGCACACATGTTTTCTTACTAAAAATAACCAAGGTCATTATGTCAAATTGCCCGTGATTGCGTTAATCCAAATACAACCAGGCACAGCTGGGAAGACTGATTGTCGTCTATCGTGTCATTGCCACAAAATTGAATACAAAGCAGACACGTCTAGAACTTTCGCGGCACGGCACAATCAACATGAACTACTATATCGTAAGTACGAATGATTGTGTCTCGTATTATTTTGCATAGTTCCGTGCAATGTCTAAGTTTGGTTAAAATTGATTAAATTTTTATTAAATTTGCCAATGATTGTTTTCTTACGGTACAAAGTCGGACCGCCTGTTTTGTAATATCATGCTATGCAGTATAAATTATATAATGAATGAATGAAGGTTTGAATGAATGAATGAAAGTTTATTCTACAACAACAACATAATACACGCACAGTATGGGGTGCTGCTGCTGCTGCTGCTGCTGCCGCCGCCGCCGCCGCTGCTGCCGCTGCTGCCGCTGCTGCCGCTGCTGCTGCTGCTGCTGCTGCTGCTGCTGCTGCTGCTGCTGCTGCTGCTGCTGCTGCTGCTGCTGCTGCTGCTGAAAGGACATAGCTGAAGTCATACACTTATGTGTTGCTATGCCTTTCTCAAACTAAACAAACTGAATAAATCCAACACGAATTATAAATAAATTACAAAATAATATTCACAACTCATGTATAAACTTGATACCATAGTGCTTGTGTTACTAATATATGGGTTTAACTAAACATCATCTTCAATTAATAATTCACAAATATGTAGAAAGTAATGACAACTTCAGTGTTTTTTTAAATTGTGTTAAACTTGGAAGTTGATTCAATTTATTTGGTAGATTGTTCCACATTTTTTATACTCTTGACGGTGGGTGACAGCAGTCGGAGCGTGATGTTTGTCTTTTTAATATAGAACACTTTGCTTTGTCTGGGATCATGTATGTGTATAGCTGCGGTTGGTTCAAATTATGCTTGAACAAGTCAATTTAAAGAATGATTGTTTGCTTTATAAAGTATAATCATTGTCTTATATTTAACTAAATCATGAAATGTTAGCACGTTTGAGAGATGGAAAAATACAGATGTATGGTCATGGTAATTAAGGTTATAAATAATCCGTATAGCTTTTTTTCTGTAACAGAGATATTTTTCTGAGTCTAGATTGATAAGTATTTCCACAAATCTCACAGCAATATGACATATGTGGTTCAACAAGTGAATTGTATAATGTGTGTAACGCTTGACAATCAAGAACATGCATAGTTTTATACAAAACTGCTATGCTTTTTGATTCAACCATTTTTATGTGTTCTCGTCATGTTAAGTTTTCATTAATGGTTACTCCAAGGAATTTTGTATATGACACCTACTCAATGTTTGCCCCATTCAAAACTATATTTACATCTTTTATTACTGAACATTCTTCAGGATAGTTCGTTTTCAAATCAGAAACTTTCATTTTTCATATCCAAGATGTTTAATTTACCTGGTAGAGGCTTTCGTTGACGTATCACGTCGACTTCATCAGTACCGATGACGCTGAATGACGTCATCGTACACGTGAGGCAGTTCGTAATTATTTATATTCACATCTGTTCTAGGTTGTTTTTATTGTTAAACATTATAAAATGTGTTTTGTTCACATTGTGCGATAATCTGTTCGCTCGGAACCACAGGTCTAATTTTTTTTTAGTTCGTTGTTACCAACAGTGCTTACATCATCTGTGTTACTAGCGGAATAAAAACAATTTGTATCATCAGCAAACAAAATAATATCAAGCAATTTTGAGACTTCACACATGTCATTTTTGTACAGAATAAATAATAATGGGCCGTGGATTGAACCTTGCGGGACTCCACACTTGATTTCCTGTTGTTCTGAGTTACTGTTGTTATAGCTATACATATTGTCTACAGTTGGTTAAGTAGCTTTTTATCCAGTCCAGAGCCAGACCCCTTATTCCGTAGCAATGCAATTTATTTAGCAGTATGTTGTGGACAACAGTGTCAAAGGCTTTTTTAGGTCGATAAAGACACCAATCGTGCTTTGGCTTTTATCCAATGCGGAAGTAACCTTCTCAACAAATTCCGTTAGAGCTAGTGAAGTTGAATGCTTACTTCTGAAGCAATACTGCCCATCCGTCAATATCCTAAGTACAGGTTATTCTTCTTTATGCAAGCGTTGTTAGCCCTCTTGATAACAAACGTTTATCATTTGTTTTGTCCTTCATGAATACGTTGTCATTTTGACAGGACAGGCATCGTTATAAGTGTTACTTAGTATTTGCATAAAGCGAGAGAACGCTAAATCAGGGTTTGACTCGTTCATTACAGTGTCCCAGTTTGCATAATTTAAATCGTGCTCAAATGTGTTTAATGAGTCATCATCTTACGTTCTCTTATATTTATATGTTGGATCATCGTTAATAACCGAATAAGTGCTGTTGTGACACAGGACGAACAAATAAGTGCTGTTGTCACACAGGACGAAAATTGGCAAATGATCTATACATACAACCGACATTTATTTTTTCGTGTTTACTAATTTGTATCTCAATAAAGATGCTTTCAAAACATTCATCAACAGCATAAGATATGTTCCTTAAACAAATATCAGAAGACTTGGCAATTGTTAAGTACAGATTCACACACATATATGGCAACGCCACCACCTTGTTTTTTTTCTTCAGGAGTTACAGTACAATTTGTAACCAGAAAATACGACATTGTTACAGTTTACTTCACTTCACTTCCCTTCCAACTGTTTTCTTGAAGCCACGTTTCTGATATAGCAATTATATGAAATGTATACTCCATGCCTTGGATAGTGTCTTTAATCTTGGGTAATAGTATTTACATTTAGTGGGCACATCGCTATACAACAAACAATCAGTATCAATATCGTCTTCGTAACAGTGTTCATTATAATCAAACGGTGTATCATACGTAGGCGTTAACCCGTCATGTTGTTGTGTAGTTGACGCCATGGTTAAATGATCACAACAACATTTGCCAGGATAGTCAGCATGTACTTGGTTGTCTAACCATGGTTTGCGACATTATGTCGCTCTCTTACCACTAGTTTGTTAAATGACAAATACGCGATTTTGTCCTCTTCCCTGGCTTTCATCATTTTTGGTAGCAGTTCTTTCCGCCTCGCTATGACCCTCTGGGAATAGTCCTCATTCACGTAGATGCCACGAGGCCGTTTCTTAATCATAAAATTTCGACCACAAAATTATAAAAATGATGGAGCTAGCGACTTGACTTAAGTGCCATGCTCGGATTCGAGCGCGGGCAGTTCTCTGACGAACATTCTCCAACTGGAGTGGTTCTGGCACATCTGGGTGGCGGTGGTAATGTCAATGCCAGCAGTAGCCAGGTCATGGACGATTGAATCGGACCACCGGGTCTTGGGCCGACCTCTCAGTGGCGCCATCCTGCTGTTTTTTTTTAAATTAAAATCATAGACTCAGTGGGCCGCGACGGTGCACGTCATGGGATGAAGGTGTCCATACCAGCGGAGACGGCGGAGACGGTTCTATCACGTAAAGAGCAGTTGGTGATGTGCTGTTGCCAGGAGATACGTAATAGACGACGCTGGCAGCGCATATTGAACACGTCGAGGCGACGGCGATCTGTGAGAGTTGTTGCCCAGGATTCAGCGCCATACAGAAGAACGGAAATAACCAGTGCACGGTACATGTTTATCTTGGTTTTGATGCTGATGCGTCGTTTGTGGAAACGACGGTTCTATAGGCGGCACATGGCACCGGCAGCTTTGGAGATGCGGAACGTAATGTATTTGACTGTTGATCCATTGTTTGTTTAAACAGATCCTAAATAGGTGAAGGAGTCCACAAATTCAACATGTTCGTTTAAGATATGCAATGGTGGTTGAGTTGTCGGATCGGGAATGACAGCTATGAGTTTGGTCTTTGTCCAGCTTATGGTCATGCCCACATGGTTTGCTTCTTCCTGAAGTTCTATCGATGCCTGTTGTAGTCCACTGATAGTGGAGGTGAATATGGCGATGTCGTCGGCGTAATCGAGATCAGTCAGAGTATAATTACCAAGCTTGATGCCAATATCGCATTGTTTGGTCAGTCGGCGCATAAGGTGGTCAATGACGCTGTTGAAGAAATCGGGAGCCTGAACACATCCTTGTTTCACACCAGATTCGACTGCGAACTATTCCGATAGAGAGGAGGGGAGGCGTACGGATGAACGGGTGTCGATATAAAGTGTGCGGAAGAGATCTCTAAGTTTCTCAGGGACACCAACAAATTGTAAGATTTTCCACAGTGCATTGCGGGACACCGAATTAAAGGCAGCTTTGAAGTCAACAAAGGCAATAAAGGCAGATTGATTAAATTATTTTGTTTTTTCTACTAGTTGTCTGATGGCGAAGATTTGGTCTGTTGTGCTGCGGTACGCAGTGAAGCCCGCTTGTGGTTGCTGCAGACTTCCTTGTTGCCTTTGTTTTTTTCCAGAATGACATGATTATTCCCTTCCTCCAGTCGTCGGGAATCGTCTTTTTGCCCACACGATGTTGATGATGTTAGTTAGCCACGTTATCATTGTGTCTCCACCACTTTTTAGAAGTTCGCTTGTG
Organism: Paraescarpia echinospica; assembly: GCA_020002185.1. NCBI lineage: Eukaryota > Metazoa > Annelida > Polychaeta > Sabellida > Siboglinidae > Paraescarpia > Paraescarpia echinospica. The sequence continues at coordinate 35,574,082 of CM034537.1, forward strand.
ATTGAGCAGATTCCTGGGACCCGTCTGTTCTTTAGAAGCTTGAAGCCAGTAACAACCTCTTGTCTGGTAACTGGGTCGATGTTGCAACCGTCATCACAAGGGACACTTTCGGCGTCAGCTGTGAAGATGGGATCTGGTGGGTGGCATGGTTTGTTCAGCAGGTCATCGAAATGTTCTTTCCATCGGCCTAACCAGTCAATAGTGTTTGTGTGTTTAGTTCCATCAAACGCTTGCAAGTCGTGGATTGGTTTTATGAGTCCTACTCGGCATGTCCTCAACTCACGATATATCGTGTGCTGGTCTTGATTAGCAGCGGCTCTCTCAAATTTTTCAGCTTTCTTGTTCCAATAGCAAGCTTGATCTTGGCCAAGGGCACGATTTCTTTCACGAGTAAGTCATTTTTGTTCATCTTTGTCTCCTCTCAATCTGGCAGATCTGCGCGCTTCGATGATAGCAAGATGATAGTTATCCAGGACTTTTTGCAACATGATTGAGTGTCTAGACGGTATATTCTAGATGGGGAGCATATATGGGCCATGTAGGTATGTGGCGTGGGCCCCTCTATGTAGGGACACGTCCCGGCTACTGCCACCCACACTCCCAGCCATGGGTTAAATGGTCCCAGCCGTGGGTAAATGGTCCCAGCCATGGGTTAAATGGTCCCAGCTGTGGGTAAATGGTGAAGTCGTGACAACAGAATGATGGATATTTGTACTGACGACGACCGTATTGGTCTCCACCGGCAGCTACATCATTTCTGACTCTGCGCCAGAGATCATCCGCCCCGGTTAGAAGGGAACTGTTGACGGGGTCAGCACACTGATGTCAAAGGGGGCCAACTATTGTCACGCATTACTAACAAGTATAACCATTATAATGACAACTGTGACTGTCATGTGTTCGTCACACCATATATTTTCGGTGGCATAGTGGTTACAACTTCGGACTTTCAACCCGGTTTCGAATCATCCTCCTGTCATTTTGAAGCTTGGGTAATTTATTTCACCGTTTCAATGCACTCTGCTGTATAATACGTGGTTATAGGTGGTGGTGAATAGTTGAGTGCGAATACCTTTCGGGCAGTATTGGCAGCGTGGCATAATTATAACGAAGAAATTGATATAGTATTCGAAAGGATAGGTCAATCACCGAGTGAAGTGTAAAGCACTTTGACCACTCCTAAACACTGGATACCGCGCTACATAAAATGCCTATGCCTTTGCGTTACCTTTTACATGTTGCGTTCTTGCAGACTGTAATCTTCCTGTCAACAACTTTGCTGACGAGAACGTGTTCAGGCGCCCGAGGTTCCGTTCATCCTTACCAAAAATGCCTGAGCGTCTGCAGATCAACGTTCATGATATGCCAAAGACAGTGTCCGGTGGGAAGCAAAAGTGCCATTGAAAAGTGTAAAGAAGAACTGGAAGAGTGTCTGGAGAACTGTGAGAACAGATTCGCAGACGACTAAAAATTTACCATGTAATGCAACGATAAATGTATTGTTAAAATAGATTCTGATATCACCCTGTCAGAAACGAATCCATTATTGTAACTGTTGTTGTACTTCTAATATTTATGTTATTGCTTTCTCGTTTTGATGTTACATTGAAGCTAGGCCTTCGTCTACACATACGTATGGTACACAAATACGTAAGCATGTTAAATAAACTGTTGTACGAAGACTATACTAGGTGTAGTGCATTGTTTTCCTATCAGGTGAACATTGCTTATGACCACACAATCCAATTCTTACAGTTGACTATCCTGCTGGTTGTAGTTACTTCTGAAACAATGATCATATATCATAAAGATAGCTATCTATTGCTGGAATGTCAAAAAATCAAAGGTTACCGTTGGAAATTATGATCCACGTAAAAAACTGAATCGGATAATGAGCCACTATGATAACTATTTTTCCTTGTGTATTTTCTTTGCAATGCAATGCAGGTATATAACAGTCATTACACCATTCTTATCTTTGCAGTGATACTGAATAAGTATATCAATATGAGACATTGAACAAGTACAGTTACCGGTCAAATTTCCATACAATTACAGCTTGAAATAATCCGTAGGATGCATACAAATTGCATAAATAAAAATACTTAGTCACCTCCTTCTCACGCGTAATTATGTATGTCAAAGGATCCATTCATTTACATGGTTCATCAACAAAATGTCCAGCCATTATTAATTTTGAATTGATAATAATCAAATTACTGCAGTTAATGCCACTGCCATTACGCGCAAACGTGGCGCTGGATGCGTTATTATGGTTTGTTTTTAAGTAACATATTGCTGGTCAAATTTATTGGAATGTTATAATGCACAATTTAGTAATAATAATAATAAATATACTAAAGCATAAGTACTCCTATTTGCGGATGCACCTTTTATGAAATTAATAGCATGTAAAAGCTGTTATCACTTGTCGACAAGGGAGTAAGATACATTATAAGAATTTTACTTCAATGTTTCTGTTTTGTTTGGATTTTCTCTAATATGAATTGAATAATGAATTAGTACATATCATATGTTTTAATAAACACTTTTCACTGATTGTCTCTTAGCCAATAGGGTATACGGTGGCAACTGTGTAATTACGGCTGATTCCTAGAAGACTTGACTGTTCATGCGGTTAGCATCAATACGGCTGGTACCATTGCTATCGTGTATGTAGCTGTATGACGGCCATTTTGGAATGATGATGTCCCGTGATACTTGCTTTGAAACATGTAATGGCTACGCAGTCACCATATGGGGATAAGTCGCATATGCCAAGTTATATATAAATTAAGTGCAACATTATTATTAATGTCACCCTCGGAGTTGGGCAAAAATATATTGAAAAGCGAGATGACCCTTCTTGAGGACTTCCTAGACATAACTATTACCAAAACAAGTTATGTGATCGTAATTGTGAGGTGGTTATAGTATTATTGATGTGACCGTAAAGTTAGGTTCGACTGTGCTCCTCAAATTTCCACTATTTGGAAGTCAGTAGGTTTAATATATTATTACCGATGTGACCGTAAAAAGAGGTTCGACTGTACTTCTCAAACGTCCATCATTTGGAAATCAGTAGCTTTAATATATTATTACTGATGTGACCTAAAATGAGATTCGACTGTATTTCTCAAACGTCCATCATTTGGAAATCAGTAGCTTTAATATATTATTACTGATGTGACCTAAAATGAGGTTCGACTGTACTTCTCAAACGTCCATCATTTGGAAATCAGTAGCTTTAATATATTATTACTGATGTGACCTAAAATGAGGTTCGACTGTACTTCTCAAATGTCCACGATTTGAAAGTCAGTAGGTTTAATATATTATTACCGATGTGAACGTAAAGTGAGGTTCGACTGTACTTCTCAAATGTCCACGATTTGAAAGTCAGTAGGTTTAATATATTATTACCGATGTGAACGTAAAGTGAGGTTCGACTGTACTTCTCAAATGCCCACCATTTTGAAGTCAGTACTTTTAATATATTATTACCGATGTTACCGTAAATGAGGTTCGACTGTACTTCTCAAACGTCCACCATTTGGAAGTGAGTAGGTTTAATATATTATTACAGATGTGACCATAAAGTGAGGTTCGACTGTACTTCTCAAATGTCCACGATTTGAAAGTCAGTAGGTTTAATATATTATTACCGATGTGAACGAAAAGTGAGGTTCGACTGTACTTCTCAAATGCCCACCATTTTGAAGTCAGTACTTTTAATATATTATTACCGATGTTACCGTAAAGTGAGGTCCGACTGTAATTCTCAAATGTCCGCCATTTGGAAGTCAGTAGGCTTAATACAGTATTACCAATGTGACCGTAAAGTGAGGTTCGACTGTACTCCTCAAATGTCCACCATTTAAAAGTCGGTTGGTTTAATATATTATTACCAATGTGACCGTAAAGTGAGGTTCGACTGTACTTCTCAAATGTCCACCATTTGGATGTCAGTAGGTTTAATATATTATTACCGATGTGACCGTAAAGTGAGGTTCGACTGTATACCTAAAATGTCCACCATTTGGAAGTCAGTAGGTTTAATATATTAATACCGATATGAGGATAAAGTGAGGTTCGACTGTATTTCTCAAATGGCCACCATTTGAAAGTCAGTAGGTTTAATATATTATTACCCACTCACTGACAGAGTTCACACGTGTCACACGTGTGTTGGAATGACTGGGTGATCTAAACCTAGATGCTGGCCGGCTCATTGTGCTGCTGCTGCTGCCGTTGTTCGGGATGTTGGTCCGTGAATAGTTTCTTCGGATTTTCGCGTCGGTGTCACTATAAAGAGTAAGTGTTGCACAGAGATATTTTATGGTTCTTATACGGCGTACCTGAGTGGCCTGTATTTTCGCCCAGTCTCGCTTGGACACGGTATCGGCCCGGGTCGTTCCACGTCAGTGCGTGCAATATCCGATCCTGAAACTGAGAGACTAGTCTTTGATGTAATTGAAGTAATCGCTCCAATGTTCATTAAAACTATGTCGGGTGCCTTGGAGCACCATGGCAATATCCTTCGGCAGGATTTTGGCAAACTGCAAGCTATTGTCACTGCCAAAGATGAACGTATCCGCTGCCTGGAGCAAAGAGTTAACGTCCTGGAGGCGGAGGCGGACAGATGCGAGCAATATTCTTGACGTCCAAACCTTCGCATCCATGGAATACCAGAAGCCGACAAAGAAAATACAAACGATCTGGTGATCGCCGTGATTAAAGACAAGATGGGACTGATGAACATCGGCGTAACCCAGTTGGAAAGGAGTCACCGACTCGGCCCTAAGACGGACAAAGAGGGTCACCGACGAAAATGACCAATTATAGTCCGTTTCAAGAGCGAATCAACCCGCGATGAGGTATCCCGTGCCCGAACACAGCTGAAGGAGCACAATTGGATTTTGCGTTGTCTGGCTGTCCAAAATCATGGGCAGAGACCAAAGATGATGGATTCACCTTTCGGTGTATGGGGTGTTTGAGGGTGGAATGTCTGATGAAGGAGGTGTGTAAGTTGACGGATATAGTGAAGGAGATGGAGGTGAGACTCAACATAGAAATAGATGGAGAAGAGAGGGATGACGCAGAGAGAGTTGAGAATTCTACAACACAGAAGGAGCCGAGTTGTGACACAGAGACTGAAGAAAGGAGACTGAGAGGAGGGAAGGTGAACGGTGTGAAGGAACCAGAAATTGAGAAGACAGAGGGACGGAGGAAAAGTGTTCGGCAGAGGAAAAGAAAACGGGTCAGTGGGGATAGATCAACAGGTAGTCAGACTGTAGAGAACGAGGGAAGACGCGACAGCGATACAGGTGGTGAAGAGGTAGATACCACAGAGGCAGAGGAAAAGACAACAACCAGAAATATGCAAACAGGAGGAGCTACTCCGAGGCATTGATTGATGGGGCTAGGAGAAAAGAGAGAGAGTGTTTATGGGCGATTCAATTCTGAGAAAAACAGACAAGACTATATGCGAGGGGAAGGACGTTGTTGTATGTAACATGGGGCTAGAATAGAGCATGTGTCTGAAAGGGTAGAGAAGGTATTGGGACATGGCAAGGGAGGGTCTATACTAATACACGTTGGGACAAACAATGCAGACAAGGAGGGAACAACTGGGATAGTTCAGAAGTACAGACATCTAGTAAGGAAGTAAAGAAGACAAGAGTGGAACAGGTTGTTCTCTCTGGAATGTTGCCAGTAATGGGAGGAAGGCGGGCATCATACAGAAACTGTAAGAGGATGGCGATCAACGCACTAGTTGAGCAGATGTGTGAAGAAGAGGGCGTGGGATTCATAGATTTATGGGGGTACTTTGTTGGGAGAGAAGATATGTACATGAGAGATGGCCTCCATCTAAGTGGAAAGGAGGCAGCAGTATTCTCAGAGAATCTGCTGAGATCTGTTGGGACAGGTTGCATCTATTTAAACTAAATTCGCAGGAGGGACTCGCAGAGAAGCCTGAAACTGGAGGCATAGATAAAGACAGCAAAAATAATTCAGCAAAGAACAGTCTGGAAAACTGTTCTGAAGCTGGATATAAATGTGTTTGTTTAAATGCAAGGAGTATAGTAAACAAAAGAAATGAACTAAACATTATGTAGAAGATATTGACCCTCACATAATAGGTATAACCGAATCATGGGCAACCACCGATGTATCAGATGCCGAATTGGGACTGACAGGATATGTAATGTTTAGGAAAGATAGAATAGGAAGAAGGGGAGGTGGAGTTATTTTATATATTAAAGAATCTATCCAGGCTTATGAAATAAAATTAGACAGAGAAGCAGATTGCGAAGAAGCTGTTTGGTGTAACATAGTTACAGGAAAGTCAACGTTAACGGTTGGATTAGTTTATCGAAGTCCAAACATAAGCATAGAAGAGAATGAAAAAATACAAAACGCTATAAGGGAAGTGAGCAAACGGGACTGTGTTATTATGGGGGATTTCAACCATGGGCATATAAAATGGAAATCTCTACAGAGTATGGGTAGTGAGGACCACAAGTTTTTAGTTTTAGTACAAGATAGTTTCCTTTCTCAACATGTGCTAGAACCAACCAGGGGAGAGAATGTGTTAGACATAGTTTTGTCCTCACAGAATGAATTAGTTGACAATGTCAGGGTATGTGAGCCACTGGGGAATAGTGATCACCACCAGATACATGTTATCATCAAAGTAAAATCAGAAAGGAATAGTAAAAAGCAGTACAGAAGAAATTTCCACAAAGGAAAATATAAGGGCATAAGGAAATATTTAGCAAAGATAGACTGGAATAACACACTGAAGAATAAGACAGCAACAGAATGCTGGAATATCTTAAAGAATGAAATTAAATGCATCATCGTCAAATTTGTTCCCTTAAAAAAACACGAGAAACGGTCCAAAAAGAAACACTTATCGAAAGAAGCCATTATAAAAATTAGGTATAAACAAATGATGTGGAAGTCATATAGACGTACTGGAAATGACGAAGACTACAACATTTATAAAGAAGCACTAAACCAAGCTACAGCTGAAATTATAAATTCAAAGAGAAGCTATGAACATAAATTAGCTTGTAATATAGAACATGACAGCAAGAGTTTTTATGCATATGTTCGAAGCAAACAGAAAGTTCAGGATAAGGTCGGTCCTCTAGAAGATAGTGCTGGAAATGTAATATCAGAAGGATTCTTAATGGCAGAAGACCTGAATGAGTATTTTAGTTCAGTGTTTACCAGAGAAGACACTAGTTCACTGCCAGTACCAGAGGTTAAGTTCAAGGGGGCAGAATCAGACTATTTAAGACAGTTAATTGTAACCCCAGAAATGGTAGCTAAGAAAATCAGGGCTATGAAGAATAATAAATCACCTGGAGTGGATGGTATTCCACCCAAACTACTATTGGAAATTGTAGAACAAATTAGCATACCGCTTGCAACAGTTTTCAACTTGTCATTAGAAGAGGGAGTGGTTCCTTTAGAATGGAAAGAAGCAAACATTATACAGTTATTCAAAAAAGGTTCGAGAAACAAGTCAGAGAACTATAGACCAGTGAGTTTAACATCAGTGATTTGTAAATTATTAGAAAGACTAATTAAAGATCACATGGTGGATTTTCTTGTTAAACATAACTTGATAAACCCATCTCAACATGGGTTTCTAAAAGCGAGGTCATGCTTAACAAATATGTTATGTTTTTTGGAAGATATCACTAAGTGGGTAGATGATGGATCACCAGTAGATATCATCTACTTAAATTTTCAAAAAGCTTTCGACAAAGTGCCACATCAGAGATTACTGCTTAAACTAAAGGCCCATGGCATAGGAAATGGTATAATTAACTGGATAGAAAAATGGCTGATTGACAGAAGACAACGGGTAGTTGTTGATGGGGAGGCTTCAAACTGGAAATCAGTTTTGAGTGGGGTTCCACAGGGATCAGTACTGGGACCTATATTATTCTTAATATATATAAACGATTTGGACGATGATATTGCTAGCAAGGTGTTGAAATTTGCAGATGATACAACAGTGTTTAGAAGGATTAAAAGTGATGGAGATAGACAGCATTTACAAGATGATCTTGACAGGTTAATCAAATGGTCTGAAAAGTGGCAAATGTTGTTCAATTTTGGGAAATGTAAATGTCTTCACACAGGACATGGGAACGAATATGTAGGATATACAATGGGGGGAACTGTACTAAATACTACTGTAAAAGAAAAAGACTTAGGGCTGACAATTAGTGCTGACATGAAGGTTTCAGAGCAGTGTGGAATTGCAGCTTCAAAAGGAAATCAAATCCTTGGATTGATTAGGCGAAATATAGCATATAAAGAAAAATAACTAATAATACCGCTGTACAAAACAATAGTTAGGCCTCATTTAGAATATTGTATACAAGCGTGGAGGCCATACCGTAAGAAGGACATAGATATGCTAGAAAGATTACAGAGGAGAGCGACTAAAATGATACAAAAACTGAGGGATCTTAGTTATGAAAAACGCCTAAAAGAATGTGGTTTAACAACACTAGAGACCAGGAGATTAAGAGGAGATCAGATAGAAGTGTTTAAAATATTGAATGGTTATAAAAATATTGATAGAAATATGTTTTTTTCAGTTAAGAAAGACTAGAGGACATGAAGTTACATTAGTAAAGGAACAGTGTAGATTAGATGTAAGAAAGTTTTCATTTTCACAAAGGACTGTGAATGTATGGAACAGATTATCTGATGATTGTGTGGGTGCTAGTAGTGTGAATATGTTTTAAAATAAAAAAGACATATACCTCAGAAGGGCTGGATATGTGTAGATAAAAGGGTTGGACTCTCGATAAGCCAAAGGGCTTCCTTGTCCACCTGCCATCTCGTGTTAATTCTCTGGATGGCAATCTTGTTAAATCTTGTAATGAGCGATAATGTAGCCTCTCGCGGATTATAGTTCGCCAAATTATCACCTTACGGCATGCATAGCGCTGTGTCTAATATGAGCAGGCTTTCTGGAGGTATTATGAGCACGGTGCTCATATCAGCCGATATGGTGCTCATATTAGCCTAGATGTTATTGGCTTTGTTTACTTACCGCCAGTCTGCGTTGCAATCATTTGAGTCTACAATTATATTCAGAACAATAGTAATTGTTATCCAATGGTAATTCGTAGTATATGCTATATTTAAAGGGGTTCATATAGCAGCAGCAAACTTTTTTTTAACGAAGTTTTCCAGTTTTTGAGGTGTTGCTATCTGTTTTATTATAGGCTATATTTCTAAACTGTCCAGAAGCAATTTGTTTCTGCTGCTTTATATATGAATCCCTTTAAAACTTGCAATAATAAACTCTCACACTTTTTTTATCAGATGCCTAATGTGAAGAAGAAGGTTGAACGCGTGAAATGGACATTACCAGATATGCAGTCGGCCGTACGTGACGTACTAATGTATCAACGATCACAGAAATCAGCTAGACAAGCGCACATTGTACCGCGACAAACCCTGAGACGGCATCTAGAGAAGGCACGTGCGGGAGAGGGCGTCCACAAGTGTCTCGGCCGCAAACCGGTACTCTCCATAGATTAAGAAACAGAGCTGAAAGCCACCATATTTGAAATGGAGGCCAAACTCTTTGGCTTGACGCGAGATGATGTGAGGCACTTTGTATTCAAATTCTGGGAAACAAAGAACATAAAAAATAAATTCAACCAAACAACTCAAAGGGCTGGAAAGGACTGGATGAAAGGCTACTTAAAACGGCATTCAGACATCAGTTCGCGAATCCCCGAGCCAACGTCGATTCAGCAAGCCATCAGCTTTAACAGAACGAAGGATGATCGGTACATGCAGCTTCTACAAGTCACCATCTTTGATGAGGATGGGAAGAGGGTCATCCACGAAGGCAACATATTCAACGTGGACGAATCTGGTTACACTATTTGCCACAGGCCAGGGAAAGTGCTGGCGAAGAAAGGGAAGAAAGGGATCGGGGCTGTCACCAGTGCGGAGAGGGGAAATAATGTTACAGTTGTCGCTTGTGTTTCGGCGACCGGCGCATACATCCCACCGATGATGATCTTCCCCAGGGTTCGCATGAAGCCGGAACTGCTTGACGGGTCGCCTCCTGGCACTGTTGGGTACGCAAACAAAAGTGGTTGGATCAACGTTGAGTTGTTCGAATGCTGGATCGACCACTTCATTGAAGTTGTGCAGCCAAGCCACCGAGCATCAAAGGTGTTGCTCATCCTAGATGGCCACAGCAGCCACACGAAGATTGTTCGACTGACCGACAAGGCCAATACAAACAACATCATAATCATATAACTGCCGTCCCACTGCACGCACCGGCTTCAGCCACTCGCTGTGAGAGTGTTCAAAAGTGTAAATTTCAATTACAACAGAGGAGTGCAGACATGGCTGCGCCAGCACCCTGACCGGACGGTCACAGAGTTTCAAATAGCAGGTCTCTTTGGGTCGGCTTACATCAAAGCTGCTACGGTGAGTAACGCGATCAGTGGCTTCTGGAAGTGTGGGATAAACCCATTCAACCCGCACATCTTTTCGGATGCTGATTTTGCCGCAGCCAAATCCCGCTGCTGGTCTACCCCTTCTTCAGTCGAACCCTACTCCAGTGCGCGACACGTCAGTTGCTCCGAGCTTTACAGCAGTGCGCGACTCGTCAGTTGCTCCGAGCTTCACAGCAGCGCGCGACTCGTCAGTTGCTCCGAGCTTCACAGCAGTGCGCGACTCGTCAGTTGCTCCGAGCTTCACAGCAGTGCGCGACTCGTCAGTTGCTCCGAGCTTCACGGTAGTGCGCGACTCGTCAGTTGTTCCGAGCTTCACAGCAGTGCGCGACCTTCCTAGTCTCTGCCAGGTTATCAGGTAGCCTATGTCTTTTGCTCCGAGCTTCACAGCAGTGCGCGACTCGTCAGTTGCTCCGAGCTTCACGGCAGTGCGCGACTCGTCAGTTGTTCCGAGCTTCACAGCAGTGCGCGACCTTCCTAGTCTCTGCCAGGTTATCAGGTAGCCTATGTCTTTTACTATAATATTTGTCGTTTGGTAAAAATAAAGTTAACATTGTAAACTTATGGCGGTTGTGTTCCTATTTCGTAATAACGATGAAGACGACGGCGGTGACGTCAACAACTAATAATGACGATAACAATAACAGCCTACTACTATGAAATAAGAAGTAGCCTAAGTACCATTAGGGTCTAACATATATCACACTTTAAAGCCTACTAATTGAATTTGGAACTGTTTGCATCGTTGAGGCGGATGTGCACGTTTCCGCTGATACATGCGAGGAGAACTGCAATCCAGATGGTGAAAGCCTATCGTTTCAACGACTGATTATTTATTCACCAGCCGTTCCCAGGCCTAAGATGGCTGAAGGCGCCAGCAAGAGACGAAAAGTAGCTCACGCCGAAATTATCACGAGTTCGCCGTACAAGCAGAGTCTGATGGCAACTGGGCCTAGCTCTCGGAGCGTTTCCAAAACTGAAAAGAAGCCACCGAAGACCAAACGTGTTCGTGTGAAGAAAGTAGCTGTTAAGGAACTTCGGCTTAAACCCCATGTTATAAGTGTGGCGTCGATTTCGGGGACGCATCAGATCACAAGCGAAATGAAGACTGGATCCAGTGCAAACCATGTGGTGAATGGTTCCACGAATCATGCGGCGAAGAATTTGGAATACTCGACGATGACACATTCACATGCCAGGGTTGTTTTTAAACAATTTCTAGTTACCATTTATAGGCCTAGGCTACGTTCAATTTCTTACAACACCGTTAATCTTCCACGGATCATAGATCTAGGCCCTATTGATACATTATGAATTTTGGTGATACGTTTCAATGTATTATCCAATAATTTAATGAATAATGCGCCGAGGAATCCGGATTCATTGACGATGACACTTTCACGTGCCATGCTTGTTTTTAGGCATTTTCTTGTTTTAAAACGTTCCATTTTACAGTACTGTTAATCTTTTAGTTAACATATGTAATGGATAAGTTTCCGTATATTATCAAGTAATAATAAATGGTTATAATAATAGCCATCGTATATCTTATAATTATTAAACATGAGTCATACACACAGTTTAGAAGCATGCTCATATTGCCCGACGCTTCGGGTAATATGAACACTTTTTCAAATTACTTATTTTCATGCTGTATTATTTTATTAAAACATACAGCGAAATCAATGCAGTTTCCAGAAAGAGTTTGTAAAGGTCGACACCATGCATCTTAAATGGAGCAATTCGGATATATATTTAGCAAAATATTGGCCGAAAAAAGGCTTCGATGTCTGTGGATTTGAAACCACTGACAGCAGTTGCTTGGAAACAGAACGTACATATGCACTTCCGTACATATGGCAGACTGAGGAGATGGTGACTGTAGTTTTTTTTGTCATAAGCCAACTGTTATATTCCTGATTGTAATAGGTCATCAGAGATTTATAGAAAACCCGATCAAGGGGTTGGAGGCGGTGCGTTGTGTGCGGAGGAAGAGAAAATATGACAATTGTAGTAACATTAATTATTATATTTATCTTTTGCTAAGGGGGATTTTAGTCCCATATTTGTAACCACTCGTGTTTAAACATGTAGGACTCTCCTCTCACTCAACAAGGCCCCGAACCATAAATAGGAGTAGGATAATAAACGCATGCAGATACTTCAAAATTATGACACATTTCCATATCTCATGTGTGTTGGGATGGTACGTATAATGGACCACGGGTGCCTTATATTAGACCAGTGGTCTAACATAGGACAGCCGGACTGGTCCAATATCGGTCGAAGGCATAATTAACTTCCTCGATGTGATTCTTGGAGACTGTACAATTTTCCGTCTTCATGTCTCTCATGCACGTTATATAAACCTCCTACGCCAATATATTGTTATTGTGCACAATCTACTAAATAACCGGCTTTGCATCACAGCTTCAACGTTGTTTAAATATTACAACGAGATGGATACAAAGTTGTTATCAGCTTTTGCCCGTCTCCGCGCTGGCCGTCACTTTTCACTCTGTGTATGGATGGTATGTTGTGTGAAGCATCCTTTGGGCGTCACAGCAATCTAACTACTATATATATAGGAGTAAGAACGGAAGGTGATCCAATTTAGGTACAGGTCCAATACCGGTACACTTCCCCTACTTCATGGCCCCAAACACAAAAAAATCGGGAAAAATGTAGAGGTAGTGTTTTGTACTTAACAGTAGTGTTTTGTGGGCACGCTTAAAACACTACCTTAGTGTTTTTGAAGGGTAGTGTTTGGAACTTAGTACACCGGCTCAACCATCTGCAACGAAAACTGTCCAAGCTCCTACAACTAGACGTCAAAAAACATACCTTTCATGGAAGAAGGGCGTATGGTCAGAATAAAGCCATTCCGTCACCGACAGAAGGCTATGGTACAAAGAAGACCAATTTGATACAAAACGATCTGTGATAGACACGTGATGCAGAGACACCAGTGACGCCTGTATCAGTCCTGTCACCGATTTTGTAACGCTAAATTACACCATAGATATGACTAACGAGATTGCGAAAGAAACCATGATCAGCGATCACAAAACTGTTACCAACTGAAAAGAACCTGCAATGTGCACTAGTCATTGGTCGTGCAGTAAAAACAATGATATAGTACTTATGCAAACATGTGTACCTCGTTACCCGACACATTGAAAGAAGACCGTTTAAATGCATTATGCGTCAAACCAGGGGGTTAGGGGTTGAGCCCGCTAATATTTTGGTGGGGGCTGCATATCATTGTTTTTATTACCAACATTTCTAAAGCGCCATATAACCGGGACCAGCTCGTTCATAGGCGCGTACATACATTATAAAATATATGGGATTATAATAAATGTTTAAGAAATATATAATCCTGGTAAATATAATATTAAATTAATATTAAAAGATACTGTAAATGTTAAGTAATTAACATGCATGACATGGTTTCAAAAATATTAAGATAATTACATAAATAGTTATAATATGTAAAACAATATTTAATTATTATCTGATATAATAAAAATGTATTAACAAAATAAACAAATGAATAAAACGCATGTCATAAAGTGCCCTACAGTATAGTTCTTCGGTGGAAGTAAGCCAATTTAAATAAGAGAGTTTAATGAGAGTCTTACATCTGGTCAGACTGTCTGTTTAGTTATAATTTGTAAAACATTATTTAATTATTATATTATATAATAAAAATGGATTCATAAAAAATTAATAAAACGCGTGTTCATAAAGTGCCCTACAGCATAGTTCTTCGGTGGAAGTAAGCCTATTTAAATAAGTGAGTTTAAGGAGAGTCTTTCATCTGGTCAGACTGTCTGTTCAACGAATGTTGACTAACAAAGCGTTCCAGATTGTCGGTCCGGACACAGAAAGCCCGCCTGCCGTAGCCCTCTAGGTAGTAGCGCAGACCTACCAGCGGACGCAGATCAGCAGGTTGGAGGTTGCGGATAGAGTATTGCAAGATCTCGAATATATCCTGGTGCAAGCCTATGCAAGGCAGTAAACACGAAGATATCACAAGAACGTGTCTTACACGCCTCAGTAGTAAAACAATGTCTTATCTTGATATTGCGTAGAAATGGTAGTACGCTGACTTGCGTATGCGCGACACGTGTAACGACATTGTTAATCCGCAGTCAATCGTAATCGTTTAGTCCCTCACTCAATATTTCCGCAATAAGGGGCAGTTGGAGGTTTCGGTGAGCCTCAAGGCGGGCAAAGTTGGAGTTTTCTGTATCTGTATCATAATCGGAAAATCTCAACTGAGTATCGCGCCAATGATGTTGGTTGCTCAATGAGCCTTGCGCACGGCCTAACAGTTCCTTACATCAGTGCTTCTCAACCTTTTTCAGTTCTCGGCACACTATAGTTAGTTCGATCCTCGCGGCACACCGAGTCACATTTTACTACGTCACATTGTATTTTATTGTCACCACCCATTAGTCATCGGACAGAATGGTAAAATATCGTTAACGGATAACAACATTTTTTAATAAACGTATTGCATACAAAAAACACATTTCATTTCAAGTGTCATACGAAATATCAATCAATAAGGGTTGTAGTTTTATTTTGAAAATATATTTTAATTACCATTCAATATTTCAAGCAGATTATAAACGTAATCTGTTTCCAAACACGTATCTCAAATAATCATTACGGATGACATGTTGGCCAAATAATGACTAGGCCGGAACGTCTATTTGGCACCAGTGAGAAACGTGCGCCTGTCTTGTGGAACAGAGATAGCACCGGGTGATGCTATACGTATGAAGTTGTCAGGTCAAGGATACAAGGACGTTTGGCGAAGAAGCTGTCAAACCGGCCGTACGTCGTTCGGGTTGAAGGTCGTATGTACAGACGCAACCGACGAGCTCTATAATTGGTAGACGAGTGCACAACGCTTCCAGAGAGTGACCCCGTGGAAGACAGTTCGACTCCTCTGCCACGAGAACCGAGCGAGATATCGCCTGTCATACCGCCTCGTGCTGACAGGGCGATGCCAATTGAAGATCCTGTTCTGACGCAAGACACACCGCCGAGAAGACAACCTGTTTTTATGCAAAACACACCATCGCCACATGTGGACTTGACGCCTGTGCACAGAAGCACACGTGCCCGAAAGCTGCCTGCATACTTGGCAGATTATCGGTAGAAACTTGACTAATTAGCTTGTCTTTAAGAACTAGAGTTGTGATTGACTTTCGCTTTTGTAAAAGGAAAGGGACGCAGCGTAATATACGGTATGGAGTCGGATACCCAGTGTAGACGAACGGCTATTTTGTGTACTGCAGATTATGTTAATGTGTCGAGTTGGTCTGACAGCATGGGCGAGTGAAATGTGAACCGGTATTGTATGACAAGCAGAACAACAATAAAGCGTTTCATACCATTGTTTATTGTAAGAACATGAACATTTAAACAAGCAAACGTAACAGTCTACAAATGAAGCTTGATATTAATACAAAACAATAAAATTCTTACTTTTTATTTCAATTACCGTAGATGTCGTGGCACACTTGATAGGTTGACGCGGCACACCAGTGTGCCACGGCACACCGGTCGAGAAGCACTGCCTTAAATTGTGGGGCGTCCTTTGCATCAACCTATGACGCTTCTAGGATATTCTATACAGTCAAAGTGCGGGGAAAATTAGTTTCTATATTCTTCAGTGTTGGCTTTTATGTGTTTATGTTTGTAAGGGTGATTTGAGCGCGTGCGTCTGCAGGTACTAAAATCAAGGGGATGAAGAATTTTGATGAGCATCAGCCATCCCCCCATATTCACAGCGCATCGAGTACAAACTACAGTGTAATCCTGTTGACGTTTCGCAGTTTACAAGGCCTGGCTGCGTCATACCTGACGGAACTGCTAACACGACACCAGCCTAATCGTAACACACCGCCGACGTGCACCTGTTACAGAGGTCCCGCGCTGCAAAATTTGTACTCAATGAGTCTATGCTTCCTCTCACACGCACCATCCCTCTGGAGCAATCTGTCAATTGACATTTGCCATCATGCTACAAACTGCCACAATACATTCAAGAAGCAGCTGAAGACATGTCTTTTTAAACACACACACACACACACACACACACACACACACACACACACACACACACACACACACACACACACACACACACACACACACACACACACACACACACACACACACACACACACACACACACACACACACACACATTTATACACACACATTTATACACACACATACAAGCATTGAGCCCATATCATAAGAAGGTCGTAGATAAGCTAGAAGGAGTATAACAACGAAGAGCAACTAAGCTGATTCCTGAACTGAAATCTTAGTTTTGAAAGACGCTTATTAGATTGTGGGTTGACAACACAAAAGACTAGAAGACTAAGAGGAGACCAAATAGAAGGTTGTTTATACATTGAATGGATATGATGATATTGGTAGAACTATTTTCTTCAAACTTATAGAAGGTAGTATAATCAGAGGGCACAATGCGACATTAGTCAAGGAACTGTGATGATGTGTTAATGAAAGCAGTTGGAATAAGTTTTTAAATTAAATTGACCGCCACCTGGGAAGGGCGGGTTATACGTAAGTGGAAAATTGTTGGACTGTCAGGCTTCCTTGTCAGCATGCCGCCTGGAGCTTGTAACTCTGGACGGCAATCTTGTTAAATCTAATTAAAATATCAACAGAAAGAATTTTAAAAATTCAAGCGTCATATTCATAGAAATGTTACCTTGCACAAATAACCTATACCGCATAATAGGTTTACTTTTAAAATGAACGCTGACATCATGTGGCCACCTGTGTAGGCTAACAATATCTCCGAATGCATACATTTCAATATTTGAATATATTTCAATACATGTCACTAGACCTCAGAAGTGTTGGCATTATGCCTCCAAACGGTTTTACGGCTCTTATAATAGACCCCCCTACTAATATGCACCAGTGTTTATTATTGGTCTGCACTCTTGTTTGCTGGCGTGTTGGTCTGTGGAAGACTGATACAACAGCCGGTTTCACGTGTATTTACAATACGGAAGTTCGCGTGAATAATCATTGCGTGCAACGTTTCTTTGTCATAGAAAATGTTCTGGAATAGTGCCATTACTGTTATGTATATAGTGTCTAATGACCTTATGGCTTACTTAGGACTCATTTGCTCTTATACTGTAGAGTAAATATATCGTTAAATCAGTAGCTTAAATAGTCTACAAAACTGTGTTTGTATCCAATTAGTGAATAGCATATTATATAAACCATGTATTATATTGTATTGTATTGTACTGTATTGCATAGGCACATATGTGCGTGCATTTGTGTACGTGTGTGCGTATGTGTGTGTGAATGTGTGTGTAGGTGTGCGCGTGTGTGTGCGTGGCGTGCGTGGCGTGCGTGGCGTGCGTGGCGTGCGTGGCGTGCGTGGCGTGCGTGGCGTGCGTGGCGTGCGTGGCGTGCGTGGCGTGCGTGGCGTGCGTGGCGTGCGTGGCGTGCGTGGCGTGCGTGGCGTGCGTGGCGTGCGCGGCGTGCGTGGCGGGCGTGGCGTGCGTGTGGCGTGTGGCGTGTGTGTGTGTGCGTGTGTGTGTGTTTTGTGTGTGTGTGTGTGTGTGTGTGTGTGTGTGTGTGTGTGTGTGTGTGTGTGTGTGTGTGTGTGTGTGTGTGTGTGTGTGTGTGTGTGTGTGTGTGTGTAACAAAGCGAACTGAATAGTAGAGAAATGTCTGATAATCTACTTTGACTACTTTGAACACTTTCCGACTAAGCAGCTTTACATTTCAGGTTAATATCAGAACGAGCGCGGTAAATAATTATATGGCTGCCCGATAGTTCGGTTTTAAGTGAATCAAAACTTACTCACATAACCAACTATTTTTAGTACTCTAGAAAAGAACGCTCGTGTCAGACGGACGTATATTAATAACGAATAAGTTATACAAAGTGGTATAGGCTACGACTTTGGCATTATGCCTACAGAAACTACGCTCTTATCGAGCTGAATATAAAACTATTGTTGTGGTGTCGCTCACTATACGTTAGGCTGATCGCTGAGGCCTAACAGCGCACAAAGCTGACAAATAGAACGTCACAGCAGGTTTCAATAAAAGCATAGGCCGACCTGTGCGCGCAGAACATTACATGATTCGCTAAGCTTCGCCACGGTGATCGGCGTGAAAAAGGTAAATTAGTATTAATTTGATCCAACTGCGTACGCGTTTGTTGTGGTGCTATCATTGTTATTACAATTACTAGACATTGAGAGCAAGCACACATAGGCGCTTCTACTATAAAGCTTGCTGTGATAAGACATTATCGGTTTATAAGCTGACGTTAGGTGAATGTCCGGGCGTGATGGTCGCAACACTGAGCAACGAGCAGATGATTCAACTAAGTGAGAAGACGCATTTCTCCAGCAACGAAGTGCGAAGTCGCCACGAAGCGTTCTTGAAGGATTTCCCTGATGGCGTCATTAGCCGGAAAGAATTTCTCGACACGTATCGCCAGGCGTTCCCAGGCGGTCAGCCAGCTGACGTCCAGGTAGGTTAATGTAATGTCAGTATTATGGTACGATCTCCTCCCGTGGTCCACTTCCTTCTCTGTACGTTCATTCTTAAGCCATGGGTGGTAATAGGGTGAAAGGAAGAGTTCGCTGTATCGGTTGAACTTCATCTCACTTGCGGTCTTAATTTTGCGACGAAGTCACTTCAAAGTGTGTAATACCATGCACTTGCGTTTTGTCCCACCAGCCGCTGCAGCACTGTCAATAACTATATCAGTATTTAGTATCCAGTTTGAAAATGTTGTGGGTGCAACATTGAAACTGCGAATAAAATTCCGGGCTTATTAAAAGAAAGTTGGCTGTCAGTATACCTTCAACATATATATTCTAGTATTAAGAACATTATATAAAAACGGAACCAGAATAGGTCGGTTGAAATCATGTTAGAATATATAGCTGGCGTGTATGCAATGCTTAATCGTATTTGCACGATCGCAAGTAAATATTATTGTAACTTTCAGCGTTACGCCGAATACATGTTCAATGCGTATGACATCGATTGCGATGGAGAGGTCGATTTTGGCGACTACCTACGTACGCTGAGTGTGACCGAGAGAGGAACCATGGACGAGAAGTTGAAGTGGGCTTTCTCGATGTACGACATAAACGGGGACGGGCAGGTGTCGTTGAAGGAGGCGACGGAGTTTCTTACGGTCAGTAGGCCTAAACCAGATTAACTGTCTACAATTGAGAATGAATGAATGAACGAATTAATTAATTAAGGAAGGAATGGTTGGAGGGGGTGTAAGAAGGGAGAGAGGGACTGACGGACGGAAGGAAGGAGGGAGGGAGTGACGAAGGGAGTGAGTGATTGATGGTGGAAGGGAGGGAGGGTGCAGCGAGGGAGGGAGGGGTAGGGGGAGGGAGGAACGAACGAATGAACAAATAAAAAACGAACTATTGGTGGATTCAAGTTATTGCCCAACTTTCCTTCTTGCATAACTTGGTGGATCAATCGATCCTTAAAGTCAACGTTCGGCGTTTCGAATTATGTATTCTTTATATGTATTTTAATTGAATAAACACTTTTTTCGTCCCTTTTGTTGCCATGTCATGCCATATTATTTATTTATTTAGATAGTTATCGTAGTTTCATTTCTCGAGGAGCTCAATAGAAATAAGTGTACTTTTCTGGTTTTATCCATGTATTATTCTCGGTGTCATTTTGTATAATTATGACACTGTTTTACTGTTATTCGTGTATACAGATATACTGTGTAAATGCAATCAAGCCTATCACTTCCTCTGTCTATAACTGCGTTTATCATCCTATATGTTTCCGTCTGTTCGTTAACTTACCGTCGTTTTCTCACAGTCTCTCCATCGCCTACGGGGAACTGGTGACCGGGAGACGGCAGAGAGGGCAGCACGGAGAATCTTCCGCGACCTAGACATCAACGGGGATGGATTGCTGTCCCAGTCCGAGTTTGTGGTCGGTGCGAGGAAAACGCCTGTCGTCAGAGACTTACTGGAAGGCGGCAGCGCGTGACCAAGTCAGCGATGCGCGACCTAGTCAGCGGCGCGTGACCAAGTCGGCCGCAACGTTGTGTTAACCATAACTTCATGCGCATCTTGGTGGCTACCACTGCGGAAGAAACAATTTATGGTCTACTGGTTGTATATATATATATATACAATTATATGTATATACATATATATATACATACATACATACATACATACATACATACGTACGTACATACATACATACATACATACATAGAAATATACATACATACATACATACCTACATACCTACATACATACATACATACATACATACATACATACATACATACATACATACATACATACATACATACATACAAACACACACACACACAATTCAAACATAATCACACTGTATAAAAACAAGGGTGACAGAGGCGACTGCAAAAACTACAGAGGAATATCTCTGCTCAGTGTTGTACCGAAAATGTATGCACGTATCATTCTCACATGTCTACAGACGTTGGCAGAACGAGTGTACCCCGATTCACAGTGCGGTCTCCGCTATGGCAGAGGAACTGTATGATCATGTGTACAACAACTGCAAAAAGAAAGCAAGGGAGCAACATATGCCACTACTTGTAGCCTTTGTGGATCTCATTAAAGCTTTTGATTATGTAAACAGAGAAGCTCTCTTCACGGTCTTCAGGAAGAAAGTTGGGTGTCTACTAGTACTACTCGGTCTTATCCAAGCCTTCCACAACAACATGCAAGGAACAGTTCGTGTCTGAGCCCTTCCCCATCGAAAATGGTGTGAAACCGGGATGTTTTCTGTCCCAGACGTTTTTGGAATATGATTCTCCATTCTACTCAAAGAAGCTATACAAAATACCAACATTGCTCATCCTGGAGTGGGTATGAAGACCAGGCTTGACGCAAACATGTACTCAACGTCACGCTTGAAGGCCAAGACAAAAACAAAAGCACTTCACGTGTGCGAGGCCCTCTATGCTGATGATGCTGCCTTCTGCTACCATTCTGAGGAATAGTTACAATTAATCTTGACCAGCTTCGCAATTACTTGCACAGTTTTTGGTCTCAAAATCAACGTCAAAACGACTGTCACCATGAGCCATGGGGATCAAGAAGCCAGAATCACTGTTAATGGTGAACCCATCGAAACTGTGGAGAATTTCTCCTACTTTGGCTATACAATGTATAAAACTTTACACTTTACAAAGAATTGAATACAAGACTTGGCAAAGCAGCAACATCTTTTGGAAGATTCACGAATCGTGTCTGGTCCAACAAGAGCCTAACATTGCACACCAAGCTGAAAGTGTACCATGCTTGTGTGGTCAGCATTTTATTGTATGGTTCAGAGACATGGACAACGTACCGCAAACAAGAATGGAAACTCAGCAGTTTTCATCTTCGTTGCGTACGAACAATTTTTGGTATAAAATGGCAGGATAAAATTACTAATCTCGAGGTACTGCAGCGCTGCAAGTCAACGCCACTATGCAACATCCTCAAACACAGACGCCTACGATGGCTTGGCTATGCACAGCGTATGCCCAGTGACCTCCTCCCAAAGACATTTTCTGTGAGGAGTTGACTGAGGGCAAACGTCCAGTAGGCAGACCCAAATTAAGATTCAAAGATTTGGTCAAGAGAGATATATAAGACTATGGCATCGACCCTCTACGCTGGCAGACTTTTGCTGAAGACAGAGTCATCTGGCGAGCGGGTCTCACTGGTGGTTCAACAAATGACATCGAAGCATACCCGATAAACCAGGAAACCAAGCGTACGAGACGCCATGCCAGAAATCCAAGTCAACCTACTTGATGCAGGTACAGCAAGCATTGTCTCTCGAGACAGAAGCTGGCCTCTATTATATGTGTGTGTGTGTGTGTGTGTGTGTGTGTGTGTGTGTGTGTGTGTGTGTGTGTGTGTGTGTGTGTGTGTGTGTGTGTGTGTGTGTGTGTGTGTGTGTGTGTGTGTGTGTGTGTTTTGTAAGTGTTGTCGTTTCTAAATACATTGCTAATGTTATCGTGTGGAACTGTAATATAGCGCATCGTAGAACATCGGAATCTCAATCGAGAAAATCCGGATTCGAATCCTCGTGCTACCGTTTTGAAGCTTGAACAACTTCGTTCACGCAACATAGCTTCAGTTCGCTCAGCTGTATAAATGAATATCTGGTTATTGCGAGTTGTTGATTTTGTTAACGAATGATCACTGACCAGTACATTACAGAGAGGCATAATGCTTCCCACAGTTAGAAGACGAAATGGTGTTCGAATGAACAGGTCTGCTAATGGGTGATGTGTAAATCGCACTAACTAATCCCAAGTGCGGGATGCCGAGATATATAAGAACTGACATTTTAATTACCTGTTGTATTTTACAGACACACAATACATACCAACAACTTTATCACAGGCTTGAACAGAACAAAAACAACTTCACATTAACGCGCCATTAGCAATAATAATCTACTTTGAAATGACACATGGCTACAGCAGTATTACTCCATACGAACGTTAGCGAAGTTGGGTTATGTATCAAATTAAGGTTCGCGTTAAAGTACTTTGAGTTACACCAGGCATAATGGTATCAAAAGGTACGTAGATGCATCTGAACTTGAGTGAGTGTAACATATAGCAAAGTCACGAAGACAAAAATAAACCGTCTATGAAATCATCAACAAATATACAAACCACAATATATTTATAAATATATATTGCACGCAAATCACGATGAAGCAAATCAAAACATTTCCATAAATACACTCTGCGTAATCCTGTGGGGTGGGGGGAGCCATTCTGAAAATTAGTTATTATAGAATTGGCCTGTGATATCATTGTTTTATCTTATATCTCTTGCAACTATAGCCATGCATTCTGTAGCATAGTTTGTCTTACGAGATTCTGGCTAATGATAATAGTACGCAGTGTATATGATACATCTTCCAAGGGGATTTAGGACGGGGACATGTGCACATGTACCTAACGCTTTCCCCTTGTTTTTGAATCACAGAATTTCACACATGTACGTAAGATGGTGGGTTTCCTCCACCTGCGTGTGGTTGGTTCCCACAACTTTATTTGGTAGTGTTGTTCCGCATAAATACACTCTGCGTAAATGACAGCTGTTAAACAACACTGGATCGATGAACAACAATATCGTCATATACAATACTTCGGATGAATGAACCTGAATTAGCTCAAGGTATATCCTTTCAATTGATTATGTACATTTGTGTGATGCCAGTACTGATTGCTTATTGTACCTCACTAAATGGCAAGTGCACTTTCGAAATTGTGTTTGTGCGTGCGTTAGTGTGTGCGTGCGTGTGTTAAATCATTGTCATATTAAGTGGACCCTGTTAAAATAAGACAAGATTTACATTTCCGATGCTATAATGTAACGAATAAATACAAGTTAGATGAACGTTGTGTTTGCTTGCGTACGTGCGTGTGGGGTGTTTATGTTTATGGTGCATGGTGCATGGTATGGAAAACACGAACACGGACACAGTTCTATATAGTATTCATTTTAATAACGTACGACTATGTTCGAAGGAATTAGACTAGACACAATACGTTTGAAAAAATCTAGCAGTTAATGTATCATCTACGGGCCTAGAAGTGTTAATTAATTTGAGTCACATTTGACTAATGATAAGAAAATGTACACATAAAGAACACATTAAATGTAAACTAAATCACGTACATTGAAATACACATAAAGAAGAGCAAGGGAGGACCTACAGTTTGTATATTCAAAGAGACATACGAAATGCAAAATGTTGTTATTGAATTACTGTGGCTTTATGGTCAAAACGACGTTCATTATTCAACGGTCTCACTGCTCTCTTTTCGTACATGGAAACACCATTGGTATTGCTAGGATACGTGTTTCCGCATACTTCATTACACTAATTAACACACGGTAAGAAGTTAGAACAATACAGGGGGTGCGTAGACTCTGTTTACTATGCTGATGTCTGATGCAATATGACAGTATTATATATATCATAGATATCAATTTGATCTCAAATAATATTAATAAACTAGTTGCCACAATTGACTAGGAGCACACAGTGTATAAACATCCTACGCTAAATTAATCACAGTCACTGAAACACATTCAAAACAGTCCTACGAACAACGTAACAGCAACATATCAGTATGTCCGCCTGCCCGCCTGCCCGCCTGCCTGTTTGCCCCTCTGGCCGTTTGTTTATCCGCTTGTATGCCTGTTTGTTTGTTACTCCCGTGTATTCTGTCGCGCATCTGTCTAGCTATTTATCTATTTGTCCAACGAAACTGATACCTAATACACCCATTCTCCACTATATCTATCTATCTATATCAACAATGCCTCTTATGTATTTGATCACGTATCTATCAATTGTATCCATCAACATTTTCACCTTCGTATTTGATCACATTGCTGTAATGAAAGTGTTCATTACAGCGGGGGCGTTGCCATCGAAGCCAGCCATATCGAGCATGTCCGGATCCTCACGGTCGGCCAACGTGAAGCTGTTGCTCGCCAAGGCGCACACGATCAACTTTGCTCTGCTGATGCCAGAGTGAAGCCGATAGTCTCTCAGAGCCTTGGCCGGGGACACTTGGCCGATCTCTGTCTTGCAATCTGTGAATACGATGAACACGTCAAACTCCTTGTCGTCTTGTTGCGCCCACTGCATCGGCGCTGCACAGTCGGTACGACCTGCGGGTACTTCTTCTATGATATTGATGACCTCGTGGAGCTCCATGTCTGGTTTGATATTTACCGGTTTCATTGTGTCGCTGAAGCCGACGATCTCGCAGTTATCTTCTCTACTTGTTGTGATCAAGGACAGTGCAGCAGCCGCTTGTCGGGCATTTATTGCATTACTCCCCATCACTGGCGAGGCCATCGAGCTGCCAACGTCGATCGCGAGCAAGAAGCGCTTGCCGGTCGGCTCAACATGCTTGATGGCCATGTAGAATGCATGGTCCAGGGCTTTTATGATATCCTTGTTCGGTCGCCAACTCAGATTACCGAGGTCACCGCGCCCTTTCTTGTATATGCACATCGCCAGCAGCAAGTTAAAGGGGTGGATGCGAGCGTACTGCATTGCCTTCTCATTACCCAGTTTCTCGATGACAAGGTCCGTGACCTCGCTTTCTGTCTCGAACATTTTCAGCGACGTCATCTTGCCGAGGTTGCGGATCAAGGCGTTCAGGGGCATGTTAACAAGCAATGCATTCCAGATTTCGGCAGACTTGAGCAGTTGCGTTGGAACATGTTCCCTCACCAGGTTGTGACTACGGATCGCATCACACACTCGCGCCACTCCGTCCTCGCTGTTCCCAAGTTTCTTCACCTCTTCAACTGCCTTCAGTAAGCTCAGGGTTTTGACGATATCGGCGGGTGTGTCGTCTTGGACAGGGTAAGCTTTTACTGCCGCCCCCAAGCCTTTTGCTATATACTGCGACACCACCTCAACGCCGGCTGAATTGGGTTTAAGGTGAGCAAGCCGAAGCACGTCTCTGTGGCTCCACTTGTTTCGTTTGCGGTACTTAGTGACGAGTTGGGCCAACTTGAGCGGCTTGTCTCCAAAATGTTTATACCAGTTACTGAAAGCAGAAGGATGCATGTATAATATTCGACTGCATCTGGCAAACACCACATATGTACA
Organism: Paraescarpia echinospica; assembly: GCA_020002185.1. Lineage (NCBI taxonomy): Eukaryota > Metazoa > Annelida > Polychaeta > Sabellida > Siboglinidae > Paraescarpia > Paraescarpia echinospica. Next base: position 35,600,337 of record CM034537.1, read on the forward strand.
CACTTACGATATGTTGATATGTGGTCTCGATTTGGGATGTAAAAGAACCACTGAGGACGAAAAGTATTGTCATGGCCACCCTCAGTGAAAGGTTGGTTTGGCGATAATGTTCTGAAAAAACTGACTAGTTGAATGAGATTTCATAATACTGCAACAAGTATTATATAAATGAGTCAGTCACTAGAACGTTGCCGAGCGCTGGAAGCAAAACTACAACTAGAAGTATATAATGGCCTGTAATGTATACGTGATCCGGTGTAACGTGATGTTCTGCGCATGCGTTCAACCGGAGAACGTAACGACGCAGTGTCGGATAGTGTGCGAGACACGAGAGACACAGAGAAGAATATAGTCAGGTTAGCCGATCTACACGGATAGCTCCTATTTAATACGGAATTTGGGAGGATTGCAGTTGTATCCGGTAGTTTTATAGATTTATTTAAAAGTTGCGGAAATATCTGCCGAGATTTCATAAAGTACATAACTTCTTGTGTTAATCAAATGTATAAAATCAAATGACAAACGTAGGTCTGAAGCTGTTGTGCTACAAAATTTCGTGGCTTACATAGAAAGAAGACAGGTGGCTAGACAGACATATATATATATATATATATATATCTTGTTAAATCTATATATATATATATATATAACAAGATTGCCACCCGGATAATTAACTCTAGATGGCATGTGGACAAGGAAGCCTTTTGGCTTATCGACGGTCCAACTCTTTTTATCTACGTGTATCCCGCCCTTCTGAGGTATATGTCGATTTTATTTTTAAATATATTCACACTATCAGCAGATAATCTGTTTCATTAATTTACAGTCCTTTGTGAAAATGAGAACTTTCTTATATGATATATATAATCTACACTGCTCCTTTACTAATGTAACTTCATGTCTTCTAGTCCTTCTATCTTTCTTAACTGAGAAAAAATATGTATATCGATATTTGCATAACCATTCAATATTGTAAACACTTCTATCTGATCTCCTCTCAATCTCCTGGTCTCTAGTGTTGCTAAACCACATTCATTTGGGCATATTTCGCAAGTTGAGTTGGGAAATATGCGTGAGAGCGTGAGATGGACGCTAAATGCGTGAGACTCATGCCAAATGCATGAGACTTGGTAGCTCTACTTCCAACTTACATTTGGATAGTAGTTGCAGTTTAGTTGGATTCACGCACGTTAAGCTTGTGTGATAGTTTGCTTAGCTATTTGCACATAGAATAATATCGTCTACGGATAACAACTTACCAGATGGCATTACGGTGGGCCCGTCCCCAACTAGAGCTTCCACCCGGACTGAGCGTCTGGCACAGCTCGATGAACTGGAAGAGTTGTGTCGGGATATGACAGACCCGGTTCAAGACGTCGTAGGCTGCTTTCTTCGTCGCCTGGTCGCCAGATCGCGCGCACATCGCCAAGGCTGACATGGCGTAGTCTTGCTTGGCCGCGCGGCCGGACACGCTGAACGAGACGATTTCTTCAACTACTTCCTTCCCCCGTCCAGCCTCGATTAACCTGCTGATACATTCGGCGTTAGGCGTGTCGGAAATCGCTTGGTTGTGACCGTTCCCACCAACATAACACGTTCCTTGCTCCGAGCCGAGAGACAGGTAGCGCCGAAGTCGGTCGAGGTCATTCAACGAAACCCTCAAGCCTCCCTGTCCGTTCGGGTGCTCGGACACGAGCGAGTTCTCCATCATATGGATTCCTTGTTTCGTTCCCAAGCCACTCTCGTATGTGCTACTGTACTAACTGACGACCGATCCCTCGGATATAGCTCGTGGGTGTTACCGTTTTCAAACTATGCACACTAGACACATTCGCTGCTATCACGGTTGTGTTGTCAGATAAAGAAAGCCACGTGTATAAATACTCATTATAACCTTCTCCACGGTTGTGGTTCACGTCCACGTCCACGTGTTTAATGCGTGATAATTGTGGTTGGTATCGAATCAAAATGAGCACACATATAAACGTATGGCAATCGTACACACGTACATGCACACACACGCACGTACACGTACGTACGCACACACGCAAAATTACGAAAAGTGCCCTGCGCGGGCCGGGCCTGGGCATACTTTTTGCGGGCTGGAGATCACAAATATTCAACAAAGCGGGCTTACAGCCTGGCCTGGGACAAAATTCTAGGCCCTTGCAGGGCAATAGTGCCATGCAAGGGCCTAGAATTTGGTATGTATGCATGCATGCATGTATTGTACGGTTGCATGGAGCATGTAGCAAATATAACCATAAAATCATACGCGTGGTTATGCTATCACCACATAACCACATTCATGGTTTTGCCTTAATTAGCTATAATGATTAACCAACTTCGTGGTTATTCGATGACGATTGGGTTATTTTATAACCATTCAACCTCGTCCGTGGTTATATAGTTTCCAGGAATTTCTTCCAAGCAGGATCATTCAGTTTACCCTATCATGGGGTAAGACGACTCCTCAGCAATGGGATAAAACGGTTTAGGGGGCCGTTTTATCCCATGTGTGGTAACCATATGGATGATAGTTTATTCTATAAATTAGTTATCTATAACATTACAATGTGTACTATTCTGTCTCCGTAAAGGTAATTGGATTACTAGCGAATATTAGTGTGGGTCGTTTTATCCCCCCCCCCCCCGATCAGTGGCGGACCTTTTTTACTTAAACGGCCTCCGATAACGATTTTGTGTGATAACTAAACAATTAGTTTCTCAGGAAAGTTCATTATGGCGGGTATTGTTTACAAAGACTAAGTGTACCAGTTCTGTCCACGACAGCGAAAATAAACCTACATTCACGTACGTAGAATAAATAATATAAAGGCCCTATATAGATTTATATATACCCTCGGCGTGGGATATGTTGTGAGTAACCTCCTCAGCTAGCGACGTTGGTGTATTAATAGACGGCTTTTGGTGTTTCATCGGAAAACACAATCATCATTTCCATCTTTCATCACAGTCGTAGTACTCATGTTATCAATTAAGAGTCTGCGTTGATCGGCGTCGGCTAGATACATTAACTGCAAAGTTGCTGAATGCTTCCCATACTAGCCGTATCCTATAATTAACTATAATTTATTATAGTCGAGTTGTCACACAAATTAAGCATTTACGTTTCTGGCATAGACACCAATGTAATATTTAAGGGATCTACACACCAAATTAAGCATGTTCCAAACGTCGTAGGCCTAACTTATTAGTCTCATCGACTAGGGTTTTTCTGGGCGTTAGCATGTTCAGGGAAATGTAACCGATAGATGGCGCAAGTGTTATTTTATTTATAACATTGGTTCCATGCGCCACCGCTGCGCTATTTACAAACATTGGCGAATTTGGCCCAGCCCAAGGTGAATTTCATCACTCGGAAAAGTGCGCGGTTGTCTCCGTGGCAAACTTTACATTTTGTCTGCTGTGCGGCACGACAAAGTGAAGCAGTTGTTGTTTCGCGTAGGCGCAGGGCCGCGGTCGGCCCTCGCCGCAAACGACACCACAACGACGATGTTTAAACGCGTCGTCATCGGAATTTTCCGACATGGCCGCCAAGCGCTCGAGGGCGTCATCAAACGCCCGCAGCCAGGCCGCGAGTTGCGCCGCTTCACGCAACTCGAGGTCTCCCACAACCGGGCTCTGCAACCCAGCTGGTCCGGTAGGGAAAATCTGTCGGCGTTTGGGCGTTTTGTGACACGGTATACATCACAGTGCCTGGCGGCTGAGTTACGCAGGAAAGCTGCCCTTCAATTCCAGGCTGGATCCTTTCGCATATTTGGGGGCGCTGCCCGGGTGGGGCAACCGCTGCCACTGTTCGCCTTCCTTAGCGTCGGGTTGGCAGCAGGAGTCGGCATACAGAGGAATGAGCAAGAACGCTACGACCCGGTCTGTTACCACATCAAGGTTGGTTCATGCAATGCGTAATGATTAATTCGATCTTGCATGAGAGCTAACTACGCAGTTACACACAGTTGCCTGAGTTGGTCACTGACACTGTTGCTAATTAAGCCGCGCGGCATCGACAGGCGCTACTTCTGCCGCCCCAGTGCGCGCGCATCCAACGGTCTCACGTTTGTTTACAAACATTGACACATGTCAATAATGGTTCCAGCAATTTTTGTTAGTAGCTAGTGTGAATAAAACTTTTGTGTGGCATTTTGACAATGTCATGTTTCAAGACACTTAATTTTGTGTAGTACTAAATATCCTTCGGTAGTTAACTTGTGAGACACAGGGACCCAGTGTTTGCGCTGATGCCATTTTTGTGAAATATTATGCGGTTTTTCAAGATGTGATACAGTTTTTCAAGTTTCACCGCATACCTTGGATGCAATTTTTCCCGTTTCGCTGCATCCATTCGAAGCAATTCTATTGTTCTTCAAAGTTATTTCTAATCCCACATTAGACAGGTCACTTCCAAAGAAATACGACAGATATCCAAATTGTGTGTCGACAACCACACTTTCGTTTCACAACGAAGTGGTGCCGCCACCACCAAACTGTGAAAAACAGAACACTGAATAGTAGTTCCCACTAATGCTCGTCAGTACCGCCTGACGGCTAATTCGGAAACTAGGTAGAATGACTTTAGCGTGGCGTTTGGTCAGGGTTTTTGACATCATGGCATCATTACAACTCGGTACATTGATCCGTCTATTTTCAGGGTCTGTTCCAGCAGCGTCGAGGTGAGAGGGAGGAGAGAGCAGTGGACAGAGAGGCTCTCGGCGCTGGTGTCGCAGACTACACGTTTGGCCGGCTGATTGCCAAGGGCTGTCACGCAGCTGTGTATGAGGCCAGTGTCAGTGAGAGCTCAGGTAATCACACACTCGTTTATTGTTTTGTAAACAGCAGCAGCCTTTCTAAGTAATACCGCCCTATTATGGAGGAATGATACTCTACAACCAACTTTAATCATCCAGCACCATGATTTCTAGACCAACCATTGTTGTGACTAATTAAGCTAATTCAAATTGATTGCAGTTACTTTTAATTTCATGTACAGTTAGCTTTTTAGATCAGTTGTAATTACCCTATTTTAATTAGATTTACTGAGGGTACCGTTGATTTTTAGTCCTTTGGCCGAAGGTCCAAGGGACTATTGCCATCACTCTATGTCTGATGTCCGCCGTTAGCTGTCGTATCTCAGAAACCATTCAGCAACTTTTTCTCTAATTTTGCATATACATCTCAGGGCACTGCCAATATGCACGAGAAATCTGTATTTGATTTAATCATTTTAAGGGCTCCCTAGGGCCTCCAAGGACCCCAAAACTGGTAAAAATGTAACATTTGCCTATTTTTTCAAAAACTGTTCAGCACCTTTTTTCCAAATTTTGCATAGATGTAGGTTAGGGTGCTGCCACTATATACAAGAAATCTGTATTTGATTGAATCATTCAAAGGGCACCTAAGGGGCCCCCAAAGTGCAAAAGTTTTATATTATCTAGTGATGTGGTTTTGAGAAGGGCCCTTGAGACCACCCCCAACAGTAGATTTTGTTTATTGTGCCAGAAAGCCAGCAGCATGACTAAACTCTGCAGCCTAGTGCTATTGTTCCATTGAGACTGACTAAACTGTATCTTCAAAACTATTGATTTTCTATAATTGCAAGTTGTGTTTATTTTGATGTTCATTTAATTATTATAAAATGGTGTGACTGTGGTGTCTATTGGTTAAAGATGTATTGTCTGTATAAACCTGTAGGTAACAAACATAGACAATTTATATTCTGTCACTTTATTGATATCATATGCATTCTACTGTTCCGTTTACGCTTGCCATGCCTTGTGTAGACATGGTACTGTGTAAATCAATTGTATCAATACAGACTAATAATTACAGATTCACAATATAGTTGACACCTGAAACAACCAAACGTCAACCATTAGAAGAGTTGACATAGTTCCGCTATACACAAGCAAGACATTTTTATTTGATTGAATCATTCTAGTGTCATCAGCATATATTAGAACATACATTTTCTACATCATCATCACTAAGGTTGTTGTAAATTTCACCAGCTGCCATGTCAAGTCCGTTATAATTGTGACTAACAGTGTTCAAAATTATTCAGGTAAATAGCAAATAACAAAGGACACAAGTTTTCTCCTTGCCATACCTCTACATTACATGAGAAGAAGGCTGACACAGCTTGGCCCTGATTTATACATGATTTAGCATTTTGTACATGTTGTATACAACTTTCAACACATTACCATTAATACCGCATGAAATTATCTTAGACCACAGTGAGGACCGGTCTACTAAATCAAATGCTTTCTTAAAATCGATGAAGGCACAATAAAGCCTTTTGTATCGAGACAAATACAATTCAACCAATACTCATATCTGAACACTGCCTGTTCTTCACCTGTTACATTCGCTTTGTTTAGTTATGTGGTCAGTCTGGTGTTCTGAACAATCACTAAGGATTAATGAACACTTGTGCAGAATGTCACCCACTTGGCAGGTTTAATTGATCTATTCAGCAATGAGGACACTGCTTAGGCCTCACTCTGGACACTGTCACTCACAGTGTTGTGTATTGTCTTAGTTGGTGCATTGAGCTAATCTACTTGACCATGAATCAGTGGTGGCTCTGGTTGTGTATTACACCAAGCTGTGGAGCTAAGATTCTCTGCCTGCTATTGTTCAATGGAAACTGTGACTAATCTGTAATTGGTCATTGGCAGTAGCTTGTGTCAACAGACATCATTAAGCCACTAGACCCCTGTTAAACTGGACAGTTGCCTGTAGGTTTTAAACTGTGTCAAACAGTGAGTCTACCTTTTGCTCTCAAATAATCTGTCCTCTTAGTTTTACACATAAAGACATAATCTGGCATAACTTGATAAGTCTTTGTAGCAGCACATTTGTACTTCCAGTGTATCATTGCAACATAACATACATATTACATACTGTGTGCCACATTTGAATGTTGTGCATGTAATATTTCCATGCAATCCATTTGCATATATAATGTAAAACTTCAACAGCCGTTTTCTTCATTTTCACTTTTTGACCCCTACAATGTTCAATGCTCCATAACTTCGCCAATTTTTGTAGCAGTCATAATTTTTGAAACCGTGTAAAGCACCCTACCAAACCTTTACAAGGCTGTAAGAAAACAATGTTACAATTTATCCGACTTATCACTCATTTGGTCAGCCGGAGTCACATATAGACGTATTAGTCCAAAGGACTTCAGAGCCACTTGGCCCATTTTTTTTCACAAAATGTCTTGAATATTTGTTATTTATAAATATAGCATGTTTGTGTGTGTTGCAGATTGTGGATATTTTGTAAATGATTAATAGAATGTGTAAGAGCATGTTTAATGCGGTCCTGTATAGATTGCGCTATTTAGATTGCGCTATTCCACGGCAGAAGTATTTTGTTGGTCGCCGCTTGGCAACTGCTGTTATTCATAGAACAGTTTCGTGCAGGCGATATGTTTGCCGACATTAGTTCTCGGGAACACAAGACAAGCATGCACTGAATCTAGTGATTGTGTTGTTGATGACGATTTATCTATGACATATACTGTTGCAAACTAACAACACTAAATAAATAAATCCTTATCAACAACGCAATCACTAGATGCAGTGCACACTCTTCTTGTGTTCCCAAGAACTAACGACGCCAAACATATCGCCTGCACGAAACTTTTCTGTGAATAGCAACAGATGCCAAGCGTCGGCCGACAAAATACTTCTGCTGTGGAATAGCTCATACATTTGTTCAAGTAAAGTTTTTTATATAACACAATACTATTTTAAAAGTAATTGATGTCATTGTTGTAATTAAACAAAATAAGTTATCAAGTAAGAATCAAATACAAATACGGTTAGTTTTGCAGTCACGTAAGTAGGTTCATCTAGTAACCATTTCAGGTTGGCAGTCCTGTCACCGCATGACTACTGCAGACGGCATTCCCTGGGAGTTATTAGAAATATCACCTATTTCATTTCAGTTGCTTTTTTCACCAAAAAATAATAAGTTTTTGAATAGGAACACCTTGTATATTCTTTAACTAGAATGATCAGCGGATAAAATCGTGCAGTTTTTGTGTAATCTGCTAACCACAATAACTGACAATTCTAAATTTACCGATGGTCTGGTGTCAGTAGCATTGTCGAGGTCATCATCAGAAAACCCATCAAAAAAAATGTAGTCAATTTCAGCAATTGAATTATCACAATCTTCGTCGATTCAGTGACAGGTCGACAAAACACACATTATCGCCTTCCGCAAACATGCTTTCGTCTAAGTCCAAATCATCACTAAAACTGTCCATCAGGTGTTCCAAAACATCATCGTCAGCAGCTCTGCTGTTATATTGAATGCAAGCAAGCTTACACCTGAACACACTATTGTGGGCGTCAAACGTCACAATATAGCAGCTCACTATAGCCGGGTGCTGACCTGATATGGTTAATTTACAAAAAGTTTGAAATTTAAATAGAAGCACATTAATATTTACGACTCACATTTCTGATTGAATCCACAGAGGAAGACGACAACTTAGACAGAACATACTCCGAGGGTGACACAGATTCCCTGATGTCAGTTGAGTCTGACAACAGTGAAATAAGGGACGCTACTTCTGATGATGACAGTGAAGACTTCGTCAAACTGGCTGCAGGTATGCTTGATTTTGTTTAACCAGATTGTTGGGAATTTGAGATGTAAATTAGGCTAACCTTTTTTTATTCTTGATAAGATACGATTACATGGTAGTACCCTCATGTAATTTAGTCGTCAACTTAGGATAATAAATATGAAAAGTACTGTAAAGATGTTTGTAGCTTAAAATAAATAAATAATGATACATGGTATTATGAAATAATGAGTTTAGTGTCAAGCTTATTAAAAGCAATTTATCCTTTTGTCAACGCACATAAAATTCATGCATCTTAAACACGATACGGCCTCGTGGGGTCGTGAGTGTTTTGCCATTTTCATTCTATTTACACTGGTTCCTTCCAAACTAAACTAGCCCCAGATATGGAACAGTTTCACAGTCACACCTTCAACGATTTAGAGATTGTGGTTTTCTTGGGTAGGTGCCAGGTACCCCATTTGAAATAATGAAAAAGAAATTGCTGCTTCAGATTCATTGCCAGTCTAAGTTGTTTTTATTTTAAATAATTTTGATCTCTGTTTTTGAGTTGACTTTGTGTATAGTTGTAGATAGTGAGAGTGACTGCAAGTCATTTGTGCTGGTCAGTGAAAGTGAGGAGGAAACCACTGACCAAGAACTGACCGTTGAAGTGATCGCTCAAGTTCCACTTGATGATGTTGGAGTACCTGTGATGACAGAGAGCACAGATAAAGGTGAGATTTTATCTAGAACAATTCTAACACCACAACTACTCAATGCTATTACAATGTTCTGCTACAGTAATCACTGCAGTTAACAACTGCGAATGCAACACCTCTATCAACGTAACTGCAATTACGCTGCTACTATTACAGTTAACTACTCTGCTACACTTTACAAAAGCAGTAACAAATCTCCGTACTATTGTTAATAATAATAATAACGCATTTAATAACAATAAATGTTATTTATGTAGTGCATTTCATTGGTAGTTAAATCAAAGCACTTTACTCACAAAATGTGCAATGACAAATTATGCACATCTATCGGGTATCTAAATTTATGTATAAAACATGTAGCCTACCCACAGAAAAATTACACATATTTGCAAACTGTGCTAAAACTAATAACATTAATTTAAATGTAATTAAATGTACCAGTGTATGTAGTGCTAATTATTGTATTAATTAAAAACCTTACTAAATGCAGTTATTTATTACGTTAAGGTTTATCTTTCAAAAGTGCTACTACCACTGCCATTACAACTGCTATCACTACATTGTATTTTTTACAGAATACCGTCTGTCGCATGCCTAAGTTCTTGCAATGCTTAACAAAACATTTACATGTTTAAAAATTAAAAGCACACTTTTAGTTAGATGGCCATTCTAATATGTAGCGAGACGTGTTTAGGACCAGTTGAAACGAAATGTAAGAGCATCAACCTAAGCTCTGTGTGTTCTACAGAGATCACTAGAGGGCGCCACAGTGGAGACTTGCCTCTGGACAGTGCAAGGCTGGATAAGTTTGAGTTGGCCGTGAAGATGATGTTTAACTATGCAGTCGAGTCGACAGCTGGGGCAATTGTGAATGCGATGGAGCGTGAACTGTTGCCAGTTCAGATGACAAGCCACGATGAAGGTGACATATTGTGGCAGAATGGGTGAGCTATATTACATATGTGTATAATGTGTGTAATGCTGGTGTTAGGAGACTACGGGTGTGCTATCTGACAAATAGATGTATGGCCATGTATGTGGCCCTCCACCATGAAATGAGGCGGATTGCACCAATGCACATTGCGAGATACAGGCCAAAATGAAGCCGGGGGTGGTCAGGTTGATTTTGAGATTTTAACAGCTGCTAAATGTTTATTACACTACCTGTCTACTCTCTAACTATGTTTACTGATAACTCATTGTATGTACTCAAAATATGCTTTTGAAGTAGAGTACCGTCGGGTGAATAGGCTGTCGACTCTAGTTTTCAGGCACCGCTTTGCAGCCCTCCTCCATTAAAATACCTAAAATAGGTTCACTCTTGGCATACATCAGTGGCAAGCGGAGACCCCATAGTTTTCTATGATGTGAATTTCCATTGGATAAATCTAATGAATGAAACACAGCTACTCAATGAAATCTCTCAAAATATGTAAACAACTTTTTTCAAGTTCATCGCTAAGGGAATCCCAGCAGCCGATTGGATAGATTTAGTCACGCGATCAAGAGCATCCGTTGTTGACAGTTGCGTAATGTTGAAATGACAAGCGTCCGTAGTGTTGACAGAGGTAAGCAACTTGCCTCTTTGTTATCTAATGCGTTGCAGTCTGCGAGTGCTGCCAATACAACAGATAGTGTTGGCAGAGATGGTATTCAAGGACTCATCAATGATTATTTTAGGTCTAATACCGAGAGTGAAACTGGCAACGAATCGAGTGATAATGAGAGTGATAGTGAGAGTGATAGTGAGAGTGATAGTGAGAGTGATAGTGAGGGTGAGAGTGATAGTGAGAGTGAGAGTAATAGTGAGAGTGATAGTGAGGGTGATAGTGATAATGAGAGTGATAGTGAGAGTGATAGTGAGAGTGATAGTGATAGTGATAATGAGAGTGATAGTGAGAGTGATAGTGATAGTGAGAGTGATAGTGAGGGTGATAGTGAGAGTGATAGTGAGGGTGATAGTGATAGTGAGGGTGATAGTGAGAGTGAGAGTGATAGTGAGAGTGATAGTGATAGTGATAGTGAGGGTGAGAGTGATAGTGATAGTGATAGTGAGAGTGAGAGTGAGAGTGATAATGCAATCTGACAGCAGTGTCGCCGACGAGGAAGAGCAACCGTTTGTAATGACGCTGTCAATGGCATGCATTCTTTGAATGCATCTTTCGTCCGCTCAACGGCATAAAGAAAATGCAGCACTTCAGATTCACAGTAGCAAGTCCTTCTTCAAGTCAAGGTTGACTGATCAGGGGGAGAGTTACCAGCTGGCTACAGACACTGTCAATGTCACTTCACGCCTTGCTGCCTTGCCAGATCGTCTTCCCATGCCAGGAATTTCTGCTGATTGCAAGCAGTACCTCAGCCAGCAGATGAGGAAGATGTGCAGGCCATTGTGTGTCCTCTGTAACAGTCTTCAGACTTGGGACAGACGATAAACACTTACTTATTTTATAATTGTTGTTCTGAACAAAGATATAACGACGTGGCCATTTTGTTTGCTCATTTGCATAATTACATGCATATCACAAAAATAGTTATTTTAAAAACATGGCCTTTGTATTAGATGTAGTAGCTAAGTGCTAAAAGCTGTGGTCCAATCTGTTGTGTTACAGAAGTTACATTATTTCATATTTACAGTAACATTTGGGTTGCCATTTTCTTGGCTCATTTGCATAATTACATGCATATCATTATTTATTTTAATGAAAAATGGTCCTGTTAATTTTACCTTTCATTTGGTACAGGTACAGATGATACAGTTAACTGAAGAAAGAAACAAAACACATTTTTTTAATATAGCCAGCCACTTTAAAAAGAGGTCATTAATTATTTTATTGATATCACAGATCAGCGATAGAAATAAGCCAGAATATTTACTTGTCCGCCGGACAAGTAAGTTTTGAAATCTACTTGTCCGCCAAAATTGTAACTTGTTCGAGTGGTTGTGAAGGGGAATTGAAGCTTCGGAAAAAACATAAAAAGTCTGTCTTATTTTATGACAACAGCACAATGTTCCTGCTGTTTCGTTGCATGTACATCTGAGTGACTTGTGATCAAAGACGCAATTTTATTTAATCTTCAAATTTTGAAATTACAAAATTATATTTGCAACTATATTCCAGTCCATTATTAGTCATCACGAATATTAGAAGTAGACACGTTATATGATGTATACCAATATTTTAGTGATGCTGATAATGAGCCTGATATGAACGCTTTTATTAATAACAAATAATTATTATTACGATGATAGGAATGAGACAATTGTTTTCCTTGCTATTTGTTTTATAATGTTGTAAAACCTGTTTATGTTTAATATGGTATACATATATATATATATATATATAAAACATATAACACTGCTGTAAAATATTGGCATCAGTTTGTCATTGAAGATGCCACTGAACCAGGAACACGACCAATGCAAAGCCAGGAAATGTTATCACAAAAATCATAATAAACTATATAATCTGATAATATTTTTTTAAACCTCTATGAACTTCAATATTAAGGGTACCCACTACTCGAAAACAGCCATAGGCCATATCTCTGTTAATACTGAACATATATTAGCCAAATTTGGCGTACTAATTAGTTAAATGAATAGTACATGATATGTGGAATGTGGGCTCATTTGCTTGTGCAGTGCCATGACAATCAACATTTCTAGTGTGATAGAGGGGCATGCATCCTTGAAAATTATTCTGAGCTAACAACTGTATGTGTGATCATGCAGTTATCAAGAATCATTAGCTAGAATACACCTTTGTGCAATAAGGTGGTTTTGGGCAAGGAAGTTTGACTGCAATGATTGTTGTGAGATGTGTTTGAGCTTTTTTCATGACGTCTTGAAAAATGCTCAAACCTGAACAACAGTCACTGAAGTCAGATATCCTTGGTTATATGGGCGTTTTCGAGTAGTGGCTACCCTTAACAAAGTTCTGTATTTTACAAACGAAGATAATATTCAATCGATCATCAGCAAACAAACGCATATTTTTCCTAAATGTTATATTATCATTTCAATGATGATAAAACAGTTTTAACGGTGCCCTTTTTTACCAGGCGGAAAATAATTTATAGATTTAGTTACGTCGTAACGTTACTGCCGTGCGCAGACCGCCCACCGTAGTTGGCGGAAGCTGACATGTCAACGGCGATTGGCACCCCGTCCCCGGCCGCGCGTCTTGCATAATTCGGTTTAGAAAATTCGCAATTTATGGTTAAAATAAATGTTATATAGATACAACAACACTTCTGAAATTTCATTAATATTCCGTTTATCAACCAGCATCATAGATTTACCAGAGAGCCAGTTACAAGTTTTGAAAATTGTCACTGATCTGGATTGGCTAACGTTCGAAGACTTGGAAGACGGCCGAGTCCGCGTGGGTTAGGCGTAATAATGGTTAAAACTATATAATTATTCAAATAATAGTTAGCGATACAAAGTCTACTATTTCCAAAGTTCATCAAATGTGATCCGTGAGTGGGAGCAAGTTGTACGTCGGCTAAACTGAATGATTTACGATTGTGTGAAATACAGCCTCGTATGACAGAGCTAGGTGGGTGCACTCAGCGGATGACCCTATTAACACAGGCACTAAACTCGGTCGAACACTGACGTACAACACACTGGCGGCGGAACGACAAGACGCCGACACACTAACAAAATTGGAATGCGCGTGATTGCTAGCGAACTTCATTTACGTTTGAATTTCCTCAAATAAACCGTTTGCAATGTTGCACGTGTCACTGTTTAATGTAAATTTTCACTTGTCCACCGGATAACCATGTAGAGTCATTTTACTTGTCCTGGCCTTATTTCGAAAGCTGCAGATAGAGAACAAATATGTGAAATATCATTAATGTATGGAAATTACAAAATCCTTAAATTGCGATTTCTCAGAACTGGTTTTTATGCAAGTACTAAGTTAAAAACCGTATACCTTTGCATAGAATTAAGCTAGAACAAGAGTTTGTTTCATTGGAAAGCCTTTTAAAATTTCTCTTTCATGTGATATTTATACCTAGAAAATGGAGGTTGATGCAATCAGACTCATTTTGTGGTGGAGGGTCACATATGTTTGTGCATAATGCATACAAAAGGTCACGGTTCTGTTGTCTTGATCCTATCTGTATTTATTGTTAATTAATGGTTACTCAGTTATCATGTATTTTAATTTAGAAAAAAGTTGTCATCTGACAATTTACATTTTTTGTAGTAACTACGGTACTATATGCAGTATGTTAGACAGGTATAAGAGCAAATCTACACAGAAGAAACATTCGTGAAGGATTTAGAAACCTCAAAAAATCATAACTTGAACAGTGGAGTCTCACTATTGAAGTCAGTCTTGGGACTGGACCAAAATGACCACAATAACAAGGTGACCTTATTGGCAGGGCAGATATCTTATATGTTACTGCTACTGAAATAACATATGACAGTCTGCGTGGTAGCATTACCAGTGTGACCGTGCCCTGTACAGTGTAACCTCGCTGTTAAGGTCACCTGGGGACAGGGCTAATGTGATCTGAGAGATGAGGTGACCATATTAACAACACTAACGTCCTATAATTTGCTGTAACAAAATATTTTGGGACTGTCCTAGGGTGACCTTATTGGTGGCTATATTACGGAGGTGACCGTAAAGCGAGGTACGACTATTAATATTTATTAATCTAAGATACGTGTAATTCACAGTAAAAAAATTGTAGCAAAATGTCAGTGTGCTCTGTCTGTTTAGGAGACACCCAAAGAAGAAGCGACTACCGCCCCATCCTAACATTGTCCGCATGGTGGGATGTTTCATTGACGATGTTCCCAGTTTGCCCGGAGATGTGACGGAGTACCCTGCTGCCCTCCCAGCAAGGCTGAATCCCCTGGGCTGTGGCAGGAACAAAACCATGTTTATTGTTATGAAGAGGTACGTCTAACAACATTGGAATATTGACTCCACCATGCTAGCTTACTAGTACAAGTGATTGTTTCTGTTTTGAAATCATTGGACGGACAACTACAGTGTATAAAAATAATAATGTTTATTTTATATAGTACCATATCCATAATGTTCATAGCACTTTACATAAGACTAATACACAGATAGTAGAAATAAAACGAATTTAAATGTAAGAATAATTGAAGTAAGAACATGGTGCTGTAAAATGTAGCGTAGCTGCTTAGTTTCTGTTTGAAATGTTTGTAGAAAATTGTCATATGCATAGGACTGCCATAAAATGTATCCATGTGTATATATCATGTTTAGCTATTTTCAAACCGAAAATGTGGCAGGTCTGATGTGTTGAGTGATCTGTTGTCTGTGTGTGCAGGTACACTTGCACTCTGAGGGAATATCTGCTGACTCACAGTGTGAGTGTATATGAGTCAACTCTCCTGCTCACTCAACTCATGGAAGCCATCGTCCACATCGGTGACAACAACATTGCTCACAGGTAAGTGTCTTCTGAAGAATAGAATTGTGACAGCATTGATTCCATATCTTCCAAGTTACCATAAGGAAATAGTGTGAGATCTTCCCCTCCATATGATGTAGTATGATGGGAGGTTTTTTCAAGAGGAGTTAATGAGTATTATTTTTATTATTATTTTACCTTAACTACGGATGAACTCTGATCTATTTCTATATGTTGCCCAGACTACCCACAAAAAATCAAGAACATTTGCAAGAATGATTTTCAATTCTGTTATCTCGTGAGACTTCGAACGTGCGAAATTCTTGCGAGATAGTGTAGTGTCTTTGTCACCAATAATGTTATTCAAGATTGTCATAATGTAATGATTTTGATGCATTGCGTGTCACATTTGTGTGAAATCCATACTTGGTGGGTTATACAAGTCGGGGGTTGGTAATGTGCGGCCCGCAGGCCAAATGCGGCCTGCAGACTAAAAGATTGTTCACAATGCGGCCCGCGGGGTGACAACGATAGATTCATCTTCCATGGTAGGAAGACCTGCTGCATCATCCCCCAAGAAACTCTAAATGCCAAGTAATTGAAAATGCAGAACACAATAAGCATCATCGTGACGAACGTGAACTACGTTCTCGCTTGTGGCCTAAACCACTGCCAGTTCCAGTAACATCTACCTGATACGCAGTAATAAAATCTCCTCCATTGCGAAGAGTGCTAGCTGAGTCTATATTGCACTGCACATAAGCCCGTTGAGCTGGGATATTGGATGGTATGGTGTTCGTGGAGCAGAAGGGTACAGAAGTATCAGAATTTACAGACTCCAAATGGATTTGTGAGGACATCTCATCAGTTAGACTTTCCAATTCGTCTTTGCTTCCGAAATCTCGTTGCTACTAGGAAACACAACTACTACACACAGTTGAGTGTCTTAAGTTTCCGATCTTAGGACTCGCAGTGAGGAGTTGCCTTATTTTCCAAACTGTTCTACATGGAACTCGACGATGTGACGGAAGCTGTGTGGAGAGAGTTCACCAACTACGACACATCTGTAAGACACTCAAAGCTACCGCCACAGAGTTGATGCTTGTAGAGTGTTACTAGATGCATTTAGCGACGGAACACTTTGCTGATCTGATCAAACGTGCTATATGTAAGTGCAGTGTTTGTGCTGACGCCTATTTTGGGTGATAATACACGCTTTTTCGAGGCGGGACGCGGTTTTTCAAGTTTGACCGTGTACCATGGACATGGTTTTTCACATTTCGCTGCGTCGCTTCAATGCAATTCTATGGTTCTTCAAAGTTATTTCTAGTCCCATGTTGGACAGGTCGCTTACAAAGAAATACGACTGATATCCAAATTGTGTGTCGACAACCACACTTTCATTTCACAACGAAGTGGTGCCGCCACCACCAAACTGTGTAAAATGGAACACTGAATAGTAATTCCCATTAAAGCACATCAGTACCGCCTAACGGCTAATTCAGGTCAGCTTTTTTGACATCATGGCATTGCCAGCGGCTACACATTAATTGAGTCCATTTAATAGTCCACATCTTTGGAGCCCACTTTTGTTTTTGGATCCTGTTTTTTCAGGCCCATGGGGTCCCAGGACCCCGTTTCTTAAAACCCTAATGCGAACACTGTAAGCTCATTGCCAATTTGCTTAGTGGTACCGTATCAAATGTCAAACTAGTCATGATGATGCCATTTCTGTACCAAGAACACTGACAATGAATAATGGGTGCTTTTTAATAGTGACGTCCAGGAGTTGTTCAAATTTAGACGCTGATGTTTGCTGATAATAATACATCTTATTCGTAACTGGTAACAATTTGTAAGTAAAATTTTGGTGCGTAGTTCTAAACCATATTTTTATATTCAGATTCCAAACATAACATGATGTATAAGTTTCCACGAGGAATAGGTTAACGATCATAAATATTCCATAATACATATGTGGCCCGCTGACTTAGTCCAAGTTAGCTGTTTGGCCCTCCATTCAACAAAGGTTGCCGCCCCCAGATATAAGTTACAAAGTCAGCAATGATATCGGATATTGGTTGACAGCAAATACGACATCTGAGTTTATGTTTGATTCATTTCACCGACTGTTTCAGGGATCTGAAGAGCGACAACATTCTACTGGAGGATGGTGGACAGTGTCCCCACCTGGTGGTGGCTGATTTTGGCTGCAGTTTCATCGGTGGTAGTCTGGGGTTGCGACTGTGGTACCCCACGGATGAGATTAACAAGGGCGGGAATGCTGCACTAATGGCACCAGAGGTGTGTATCAGAGCAAAACATTTCTCCTGGTTCTATAGCAGTATTTTGCCAATGTCTCAGTTTGATATCATCTTGTTTAAACCTCCCACTGCAAATCATGCATGCCATCGCAAATCATGTTTGTTCATATGGAAGATATTGTTCATGGCTCCAAGATAAAATTTTAATAGCAAGAATTAAACTTACGTTGGAGCTATACTTGAAACATGCAATGTTTCGACCCGTCTACAACGGATCTTGTTCACCCACTGATGTCAAGTGGCTCAGATTTTGGCGGAATGATCATTCTGCCAAAATCTGATCCACTTCACATGACGGTGTTGTATAGTATCAACTATTTGTGTTCTAACATGTTTTAATGAAGCTGAAACAACTTTTGAATCAACGGTTCAACGTTTACAAAAATCATTGAGTTGTCACTCAAATCCCCGAATAGGTAATTGGTAATTGATATGGTAACGTATTACATGATGCACGTATTCGTCTGGTTAGTATTTGGACCTGAGGCCGTACCTATGAAAGCGCTGCACTGCCATGTAAATAAACTGTTTCCTCCTGATACATTTAGACTCCAACAACAGCAAGACGGGTGATTATAACGCATTTTGGCAGTCAGTGTGTTATACTAGATAATTATAATTTATACATAATTTTACAATAAAGAAAACTGATCGGCTTCTTTTTCACGAAAGAATGTGTTGTTTTGTGAAAATCATCGGAAGACGGTCATTACATCAAAGAACATGCATAAATGTGAATGCCACTATGATAAATAGTATATAAAACCTGCACTGCTTTTGTCGTTGCTCACCGAATTTTGATTTGGCCTAGTCAAAAGTAACTATCTGATGATTTTGTTGAAACTAAATTAACACATTTGCACAGACAAAGTAGCATTTTGCAGTGGGCACTGAGTAAGAGATGTTTAGAACGTCTTTAAAGTTGCATTCTGAGTTAAACGATGCTTTTTAACTGTTTTTAAGAAACTATGTACAATATCAACCACATTTACTTATTTTATTATTCTTGCTACCATGTGTCATTTTGACATTTGATGTTATTTTTTTAATTGCCTTTCTAAAAAAATGGATGGTTGCCAGGCTCGCCCAGCGGAAAAATAAATGTATGGGGTGCAGATATAATTTTTCGTCTTTTATGCCGTTTTATTCTAAAATTGCATACTTTGTGAAAAAAGTTTATATTGAGTTGAAGAAAGTGATATATGAGGTATGTTGATTCACAGGAAACGTTTATTTAAAAGATGACAGTCTACGAATGCAACCTTAATATGTAGTTTTTGTTTTTGCTGCCCGATTCATGATATTGTTAATTACACTCATCCTGTTTCTCTGGGCAGATCATTTTGGCCAGACCAGGCTTCTTTTCGTTTCTCGACTACACGAAGTCTGACGTCTGGGCAGCCGGGGCACTGGCGTATGAAATATTCGGTTGTGCCAACCCGTTCTATGGACGAGTGGCGGCACCTGGCAGGAAACTGCAGAACGACAGCTACACCGAGAGAGATCTGCCAGATTTGCCAGGTGAGGCCGTCACAGTTTCAAGGTCCGAGGTCCTTTATTATTCATGTGTGGTTATGAACGGTATAATAAATACTAATAACAACACCACAATGTCACTGTATTATACGCACTTCATAGAAAATGTGATAGTTTCCAGGTGCTCAAATCCATTTCAAACTTGTTAACTAAAATATAAAATAAAAATATTAAACAATGCAAATTATAAGCAACTTAGAACAGTCATATGTGGAGGTAGTGGTTAAAACTCTCCATTGGCAGGACTGCGGTTTGTAGGCAATTTTGTTCACTCCACATTGCCATAGTTAACTCAACTGTAGAAGCAAATACCTGGCAAGTGGCAGTGATGAAATTATGCGAGAGTGGCTTTCGTACAGTGGTTATTGTATGGCTGAGTTATTTATTCCCAAAGACGTTAGGTACAGATTAAACAAATCTGCTATGGGTGAAATGTTTTGAGCAATTCCATGGACTGCTTACTGTGTAATTAATAATAACGTACCTTAATAATTTATGATGTTTTTCGATTGTTGGAAGACGTTGTATATGAATAAAATAATATCGGCACATTTCATAAAAATTACTAATCAGGAGTGCGAACAAGACATTTTAAAATTATTAATAATCGATTAGTCGTAATTCAACCAGGCCAAAATGAAACTTAAGGATTGATAAAGAGGTTTTTGTAATAAATAAACCTGTTTTCAACCTTCTTGATACTATATTTCTTTCAGAATGGGTGCCTTCCTACATGCAAGGCATTGTGAAGATGCTACTGCAAAGGGATCCGGCTAAGGTAGATATTGATACTTTCTAAGACATGTTTGTATGTACTGGTGGGCGAGGAATGTATAAATCAAATAGGCCACATAACAATTATTCCCGGGTTTCTCATCAGCATGCATACCAATTTAAAAATAGGTGCCACAAAATTTTAATACGTTATTCTTTAAAAGATAATTATTAATCTAAATACATTTTCTGATGCAATAAATGAAAAACTATGATTTATATGATTCATGTCAAACCCAATACATTTGTCTATAGGTTGTAAGAAATACATTCAGTACACATCTTGAGTTGTTGACTGTTCAGAATAGGTCATTTTATAGTCACTAACACCCAGACAAAGTTCTGATGAGAAACCGGGAATTATTTTTACATGGTCTTACATTCACAGTAAATTGTTTCCCTGAGCTGGGGAGTAGGGTTTAATAACCAAGTTACTGATTTGTTTTCTGGTATGACATCATCCAGATGGAACATTTGTTACAAAATACAAAAACTAAGTTGTCTTGTATGAAACAGTAATTCAATCTTAGGCCACCCAATTTGACATTCTTAGGCCACTCATTATAGACTATTTTATAGTTTTGTAAAACGCATTACTGGGTATACATATTTTATATGTGTATTGATATATGTACATGTTTATTTATTTTACTAATGACTTGATGTTTAATTATTATTTACATACCTTGTGTCTGACATAAATGCTTATTATTGGTACATCTTCTAGGTATTTTTAAAGTGTACCAATTATGTTTTCCTTGTTGAACAAATACACCAGTCTTCCTAGTCAATGTAAGTTGCAAATACTAACTTCTCTTTTGTGATTTCAGAGGCCCAGTGCCGTGTGCGTTGCCAATGTCCTGCACATCCTTCTCTGGGGCCCAAAACTCTGGCTGACAAACCTGCAATCGGGCTCTCCACAGCCGAAACGTCGAGATGTCATGCGCTGGCTTCTGACCCTGAGTGCAGAGGTCATGTGTCAACGCTGGTGTCACGTGTCACCAGCAGGCATCGAGCACCAATTGAAAAACCAATTCCTGAGTCGGCTGGATTTGGACAGTGTCATGGCGGCCGTCGACTGCCTCTGGCGTCTTGTGTGACCCACAAGATAGTTCCGTTGTTCTTTCGTTGACGCTGTGTTCCAGTACATTTCTGCCTGATCATTGCGATTAAAATATTGCCATAGTCATTACTGGTGAAATTGGTTACGTTTATTAATATAGTGGGAATATCTATGTAATGCTGGCTTGTTACTAGAGAAAATGGTTATATTAATTATGCTTTTGTTTATTTCTGTTATTGTTTTGTGTTCCATAAAATCTCAGAACTGTTTAATTTAGAAGTACCGTAGGTATGATTTCTACATAACCTCTGCTCCTTTCTCGAGATATGTATTGTTTGGAGGACAACATGATTTTAATTTAAGCACATTTATAATTGATAATCCTTACTAAGTATGACTAATGCCAGTACACACTAATATATAGGATAGACTGTTTAATAAAAATAAACCATACATACATGCTTAACTAATAACAGATTTTGTTGTTATTCTTTTTACATGAATGCTTGCAGTAAAATCACATTTTAGCTCTAACGGAGCTTGTGACTGTTACGTTATCTAAATCACACAACCTGTAACGTGACCATACATACAAATACCCTTACAGCCGATTCACTTTTAGTTCTTTGGGCCGAATTAAGGTTCAACGGACTTATGCCATTAGCTGCCATATCCAAGAAACTGTTCAGCAACTTTTTCTCAAATTTTGCATAGACATCTTAGGGTACTGCCACTATGCACGAGAAATCTGTATTTGAGTGTATTATGCTAACGGCCCCCCAGGTCCCCCAAACTGGTAATTTTTCACATTTTGTCTATTTTTTCAAAAACTCTTCAGTAACTTTTCTCTGATTTTGCATAGACGCTTCATTTCAGGACATAACCGTGAACACTGAATATCTGAGACGAGTGAAGTCGGGCCGTTTTAGTTGCGGAAGTTTTAGCACCGCTTCGATGCGCTTCAGTTGAATGAATCAGCATAATGTTGTTTAATGTGCACAATTGCTTGTACAGGAAAAGCGACTCTGTAAGTGTAAGAAGAGGAACGTCTGTTCTCTAAATTGTTTACTATGCAGTACTACGAATCCTAGAATTTCAGTGAATGTGAAGATGTTGGATCCGATTTCAGTGTTCGATTAAAATAGTGTTTTTTGCGCGCTCTTACGGAGATCGTTCCAGATAGATAAGGGTTAACGTGGAACAGATTGCAACATAATGCTTTGTGACAATGGTTTTCCATGAGGTCCACAGAACACCATGTTAACGTTTCTGAGAGATCCCTGCATGGCAAATATGTACAATAAACATAAATCCAATATGGCCGCCATAAATCAAAATCTTACCATAACTTTGCTGTCAGATGACGTATTTTAGCAATGTTTAACTATAATAAGGCGGTTTGAACATATGGATGCATTTGAAGTATATTAAAATGTGATTGGGTGAGTAGCTCATTTGCCTAAATCCAATATGGCTGCAAAATAGCAACATTTATTATATATTATCTATAAAACGGCTTAATTTAGGATACGGCAAACAGGGCAGTCGCTCAACATTTTAAACATATTAAGGCTTTGTCTAGAGCTGTGCGTGGTCACATGCTGGCAGATGCTGCACTGAACATCATTATTGTGGCTAACGCAGACAACATGCCAGTAGCAAACACCGAGACTGCAAAGGAAACAGAAGGATGCATAGAATTAGCAAATGCTGATCTCGATCGAGGTAGATACTGAGGAGATACCAGCTGTACAACTAGATACCGTCACGATCGACTTGCCAACATCTTAAGAACTGTATGAGAGAGCAGTGCCTTCTACCTTATCAGCAAAAGAGGAGTGTTCAGCAGAGGTGGTAGAGATAATCCAATAGGCGGACAATGACGCGTTGGGTGCAATACATGAACAGTCCTGTTGGACATCCTGCGAAGATTGCTCAAAGCTGAGCAGATAGGCAGCATGAGATTACATCTTCAATCAATATATGAAATGCAGCCATACTTTGTAGCATCTGAACACACACTATTATGCATACGTGTACCTGCAAATGATGTTTAACCTGCCAGAAACACAACCAGATGTTAACCAGACATTTAAAGAGGGATACCATGTGGTGAAGCGCAGTGCCATGTATTGGGCAGGACTGTCTACAGATCTCATCATTGAGCAAGTGCTGGTGAAAACTGTGAAGACACGTGTATACCTGGAATGGGACAATGTTGAAAGAGCAAATGAGGTTGGATAACATATTCTAGGATCCATGACTGGTAAATCTGTACAAGAATTCTTCTTCAGGAAAGCTGACCAAGTCATGACACGTGGCTCACGGTCTGTAATCAAGATCAAAGTCAAATCGGCGATGGTACACACCCAATTAATAGTTCACAGGCTAATAACTGTTGAGGAGCGCAGGGAAGATCTACCATTACTGTTCAAATATGAACTTTGTAGTCACCTTCCTGCATCGCTTGAATCATCATCATCATCACTTCTCCTGCTGGCCACTAAGGCTGTCCTTGCTGGTGCTCTCTGGATTGCCGTCGGAGGGGAGCAACGAGAACCCAGTGCAAATGTCCAGTACATTCTGGATGTTGGTGCTCTACTCCATCCGAGAGGCTCCATGTACGGTAATGTTAGTCAGCTGTATGTTAGATACGTGACACAGAAATGTGGTGCTGTTGTCATTGTTTTTGATTGCAACACCGATGAACCAACAACCAAACATTTAAGGAGAACAAGGACTTGTGCAGGTGTGACAGCACACTGCAGTTGAATGTACATAATTTGTCAAATTGAATCATTTACACAAATCCTCTAGTCTAACTCTATCCGTGGTAATTGGGAGATTCAATGGACTTAATGACGGTGTCTGTCTGCATCCTATGACTGCATGACAACAATTTAGAGTAATTTACCTTTGGAAGAAAAATGGCTTCTTCAGTATTTGTTATTCCACAAGTTTACATAGCGGGAGACCCTGGGTTGGCATGAAGTCCTGCAGCTTGGCTGAATGGATGCAATGGTCCTTTGTAGTCCATTCCTACAGTAACTGGCCTTTTCACACATGAAGACAGACCCCACAGCCAGGCTTCCCTTTCATTCACTGGTGATCACTTAGTAGACAAGCGATCTCTCTTTTACACCTTTATATCAATCTGATTTCTCTGGCATGGCGGGTAATATCTGAACAACATCCAGCAGCTTCTAGTGTGGGATTCACAGTTTTGAGAATCGGGCAATGTTATTAAGATATGCAAAAACATTTTAAAGATGAAATTTGAGGGGGGTCACATTTGAGTTAAACGGAGGTTCGCAACCGGCCTACTGTGAATGTCTACTCCCGTGCTGTTCTCCAATGCATCTTTTGTTTCTAAGTTTATTTTTGAGTAGCGAGAGGAAGGCCATTAACGTATAGGCCTACGGTATATATGAACAAGTCATCAAGACATAACACAGAACCAGTTTATGTTTAATGAAACGTACAAAGCGAATTTTGTTTTACAAACACAGCCGCTATCACCGACGTAGATCATTGTCAGTTTCAGTCAATGCTGCAAGAAGTGCACATCATCGGTTAACGTGAGCAACTAGCATAAACAATAACCAACATTGGTGTAGCCCGGGTGAGCAGTGTAGGCTACAACTAGCATGAACATCACCACACTGTTGGTTGACGCACCAGTTTAGTTGTTGTTTGAGGGATTAACGTGTACAACGTAACGTGAAGCAGACACAGTATACACGAAAAGCGCATGCACATTATACACGAGAAGCACATGCACAACCACCCGAACGTGGCTCTTCGTTGGATAAGCAGTGCTTGGAGCCAACAAATGATGAAGCCGTAACAACCTATTATCCCAGTCATGTTATTCAGTCGGTCGGGTTTATACACTTTCCTGTTCATAACATAGCTGGACTCCCGCTGTTAACAGCAGAACGGTGTGCTCTAGTCTAGAAAGGACAAAGTGGAGTGTGTAACACCCAGGAGACTGCGAAAGTCAAATTGACCTATGCATTTAAGTAAAATCACATTGCCGTGATGAAAGCGTTCATGACTACGGGCCCGCTGCAGTCGAAGCCAGCCATGTCGAGCATGTCCGGATCATCACGGTCGGCCAACGTGAAGCCGTTGCTCGCGAAGGCGCACACGACCAACTTGGCTCTGCTGATGCCAGACTGAATTCGATAGTCTCTCAGGGCTTGGGCAGGGGACACTTGGCCAATATCTGTCTTGCAATCTGTGAATACGACGAACACGTCAAACTTCTTTCCCTCTCTCATTGCCCACTGCATCGGCGCTGCACAGTCGGTATGACCTGCGGGGATTTCGTCGATGACATCGGTGACCTCGTGGAGCTCCATGTTTGGGTTGATATTTATTGTTTGCAGGGTGTCGCTGAAGCCGATGATCTCGCAGTGTTGCTCCCTGCTTGCTCTGACCATGGCGAGTGTAGCGGCTGCCTGTCGGGCGTTTATGACACTGGTACCGTTTACTGGCGCTGTCATCGAGCTGCCGACGTCGATCGCGAGCAAGAAGCGCTTGCCGGTCGGCTCGACAAACTTGATGGCCATGTAGAAGGCATGGTCCAGGGCCTTTATGATATCCTTGTTCGGTCGCCAATTCAGATTACCGAGGTCACCGCGTCCTTGCCTGTATATGAACATCGCCAGCAGCACACTGAACGGGTGGATGCGAGCGTACTCTATTGCTTTCTCATTGCCCAGTTTCTCGATGACAAGGTTAATTGTGGCCTGGTGTTCTGGCTCGAACATTTTCAGCGAAGTCATCTTGCCGAGACTGCGGATCAAAGCGTTCAGTGGCATGTTAACAAGCAAAGCCTTCCAGACTGCGGCAGAATTGAGCAGCTGCGTTGGAACATGTTCCCTCACCAGGTTGTGACTGCGGATCGCATCACACACTCGCGCCACTCCGTCGGGATTGTTCCGAAGCGGCTTCACCTCTTCGACAGCCGTCAGGAAGCTCAGGGTATTAACAATATCGACCTGTGCGTTTTCATGAATGGGATCAACTTGTATTGCAGCCACCAATCCGTGTGTTACATATTTCAACACCACTTCGATGCCGACGGAGTCGGTGGTCACGTTGGCGAGCCGTAAAGCGTCTTTGTGGCTCCAGTGTTTCCGTTTGCGGTACTTGGTGACCAGCTGGGCCAACTTCAACGGTTTATCTTGGAAGCTCTTATACCAGCTACTGTAATCAGAAGAGAACCTGATCACTATACACAGTACACATAAACATCAGGGATGTACATAAATGCATGGTCTATAGATCTATGGAACTCAAATCGTAGGAAGTGAAGTACGCGCAGTTCAACAGGGTTGGATCAAGAACGTGTAAATACTTTTATGTACAATCGTCCAGTAGGCCTACTTGTATACTTATATTTTAATGACCAGTACTCGAACAAAGTCACACACTGGAACAAATGTTAGCAGGATTATAGCTTGGGAGAGAGCACGCATATATATATATATATATATATATATGCCATTTTCCGTTGTCAAATGCGTGACACTGCTTCACTAAAAGCTCAAACATAAAAAAACAATTGAGCATCTAGCTATAACAACTGAAGTACTGCCGGTCGATCAGGTTGACACGTACATAATGATTTCGCGAAGTATCATTTGAAACCATGCCTTCGCACACATGACTAACCACGAGCTATTTCTTCTAAAGACAGTATGGATTCAGAACTGGAAGCTCACGTGCAGCCAATTTCTAGAAGTTGGGCCTAAAGCATGGCATGTCTATACTACTATATGTCTATAATACACTATAGCTCTGTCTTTGGTGGACGTATATTGATGCAATATATCTAGACTGCTTATTGACCGGGAGAAGTGTCAAAGTGAATAGAAGCCATCATAATGGGGAGATTAGTCGTGAAGAAGACCAATGGTAGGGCCTTGTGGTAAATGGAAGTCTATCGATTCGGAATGGTCAGAAGTACGACGGCATCTCCCAGCTAGGGCACGAAAGCATAATCGATCGAGTGTCGCCACCTACCAGGTTATATCAAACAAAAGCCGATAGCTCAACTACGACTATAATAGACAATGAAAACAACTTACCAGATTCCTCCGCTGTGGGCTGGTTCCCAGCCAGAGGCAGAGCACCCTTCCGGATTGAGCTTCTGGCACAGCTCGATAAACTGGAAGAGATGTGTCGGGATACGACAGACCCGGTTCAAGACGTCATAGGCTGCTTGCTTCGTCGCCTGGTCGCCAGATCGCGCGCACATCGCCAAGGCTGACACGACATAGTCTTGCTTGGCTGCGCGGGCGGACACGCTGAATGAGGCGATTTCTTTCACCACTTCCTTCCCCTGTCCGGCCTCAATTAACCTGCTGATACATTCGGCGTTAGGCGTATTGGTTTCCCGTTCGGCCGGACTGTGTACAACGTATGTCCCCTGTTCCGAGCCGAGACATAGAGAGCGACGGAGTCGGTCGATGTCGTCGAGTTGGTTCGACATCGTCGATACGATAGCCGTCGCACACGGGTTACGTTGATACTGACTATAACGTTAGCGTCAAAGACGGGCCCGTCAAAAACGCTTTAGCTGTGTCGTATAATCGGCTGTCTTGGGGACACCGAGGTTCAACCTAAGTTGTGCGTATTCGTTGTTTCATATCGCACGTCTGCATCCGAACGCACATAGGGGCCTAATGGTAACGCGAAGCCTTAGACTTAGGCTGGTGCTGTTGTACAGTATACGATATAACACATTATGACACATTTTTATAAGCCATCGTAGTTTATAAAATATAACCATGCACGGCGCCGGCCAAGCGGTAATCTGGTTATGTAGCCGGCCTGGTAAGTTGGATATATACCGGCATATGTAACTTTACAGTCTTTCAGATTCATTATTTTATTAACAACACGTAGATGTTATATTCTAGGACTTATGAAATAGTCGTCGGCACCGGGGGTTACAATATATTTGGTGGGGGCTGGATGTAGGATTAGCCCTCCAATATTTAGGGAAGAGGTGTGCGTTTTTTTGTGGATTTTTTGGTGGGGGGCTGGAGATAGGATTAGTCCCCCAATATTTTGGAAAGGTGGTGCATTTTGGGTGCAATGATGTTTTTGGTGAGCCTGAAGGTGTTTTTGGCTAGCCTTCAGGGGGTGCAATTGGACATTTTTGGAGAACCTTAAAGAAGTAGGGTTTTTGTTAAAATTGAGGTTTTTGGAGAGCAAGCTTCGAGGAGGCAAGCTTCGAGGAGTGCAATTCAATGTTTACAGTGAACTTTAAAATGTTCAAGGTAGCCACGAAAAATATTCAATGGTACAACCCCCACCCCCGCCTTCTGATGTCATGATCTAACAGCAGAGTGGTGCTGAAGCTCCACTCAGCCCATTATATACATAGTTCAGCATTATTATAATTTATAAGTGTGTGCACATAAAAATCATTCACACTTTTCTTGCATATTTAAGTGTGAACAGTCAGACCAATTATGCCATGTGCTGTGACATTTGTGTATATTTTGTGACCAAACCAGGTCAAAAATATTTAAAAAAATTTGTAGTTGATATATTAGATATAGTTTTTGTGAATTTGTCACAAGTGACAATCGATCCGATATAACGGTGCATTTTGGCGATGGAATTATGAGCATCACGGTAAATGGCAGGATTCTAATTTTATCACAAAATATACCAGTGTCGTCCGTGTGAATAAATCTTTAGTTACAGGTGGCTGAATTGAATGTTGTAAAAAATTCTATCATAACAACAGATAATTTGTAGGCATGGTAGCTCAATGAAGTTTTGAACACTTATTGCCACATGTCATTCAATCCAAAAAAAGCATCAATGCACTTTTTCAAGATATTAATTCAAGATTGTATTATTCAAACTAGTAGTTTTTTTTCTTTCTAAAATGCCTAAAAAACTACTATCGATATATGTCAATCCATGAATCTATTCCTGACTTTTTCTCAGAACGGCTAAGTGTACCTACAGTCCAAACATTTACTCTGGAACAAGACAAGGAAAGCAGTCAAACTGAGGAAATTTTACAGTCCTGTTGCATATTCTACTTCATAAATTGTCACAATGACAAATGTGTGCATACTAAGAAAAGACAAAGAACTAGCCAATATGGTTATGTAAAACCATGGATGTGGTTGAATGATTATTGTCAGCACATTCATATCAGAACCATGAGTAATAAGAGTTATAGCATAACCATAAATGTGGTTCTAATGTTATTTTAATCCTCCAGATTCCTGCTTATTGCAAAACCACAAATATGGTTTTGTGGTTATAGTAATATATATATACTCCTACATGCAGATTGCAGAGTTGCAAATCATTTATAAAATGTTTGTCGCCATATGCAGACCGCTAGTTTTAAGCAGACAAAAGCCGGTCTGCTTAAAGTTTCTAATTGCATGGATATGTTTTAATTTGAAAATATGTTAGTATACGTGGCATAACCAGATATATAACGATATATCTGTATAATTATTTGCACCAAAAAATTATTTTGGTGATTGTGAGAGCACTGCTTTGGAGGTTGTATATCCTAACTAGCATATTGGTGTGGTCTGCATATGCTGCTTTTAGAAATATATATGAAACAAAGAAACCTGTTGAAATAATGTGAGTACTTATAATCAAACTGTACCTTTGCAGCTGTAATTGTACTATGTGGTGGTGTAGTAGCACACATAATTGGAAAAAACCACAAGCCACATCCAATTATTGTTGCTACTATGCCACCTTCGAGTACATTTACAGTGAAATGCACTCCTAATGATGTAATTTAGCAGATTTTGGGGATTATGTTCTCCATCACTGCATTTGGTTGCCATGCAGGTGTAAAACTGCTGAATTTTTAATGTGTCACATCAAAACAGTTTCGGTCATAATTCAAAGTATGTGATTATCATGTCTGAACTGCACAACTGTTTTGCACAACATGTATTGCATAGATTTAATAAGAGTTGTAATGGCAAAATGGCAAGAATACTGACTGACACAGCTGAGTACTGAATATTAGTTTAACTCCAGTGACACAACCCAGGGAATGGATGGCCACCCAATTTGTCCAGTGAAAAAAACAAAAAACTGAAAGTTACTATTTTTGTCGGTTTTAAATGCATCGCCAGCTGGTAGATTAGAGAATTGAGTATCCCTTGCCCCAATCCCAGTTGCCCCCCTCCCGGGGATTAGTGGCACTAATGGGGGGCTAGTGGCCCTACTTATCCTTTTGTCAACACAGCCTGAATGTTTCATTCATTGTTCTGACCACCTTCATTTTAAATAAGGTATACATCAGGTGCACATTCAAGGAATGTCGGACAGAGAGCGGGATAGGGGAGATAGGGAGGGAGGAAGAGAGGGATGAAGAAAAAAGGAAGGGAGGGAGAGGAGAGTGAGGGAGCTTGGTAGAGAGAGAGGGAGTGAGAGAGACAAACAAGCAGAGAGAGAGAGAGAGGGAGAGGGAGGGAAGGAGAGAGAGAGTGAGCAAGAGACAGGCAGACAGAGAGGGCAAAAGAGAGTCAGAGAGAGAGAGAAACAGTGTAATATCACTAAAAAATGGCGTTAACAAATACACTTATCTGTATATTACTGTAAATAAAATAAAACTGTATTTTTCACTAGAAATTTTGTTTTTAATGTATCAGATTCAAAGTTCTAGGATATGGTTCTGACAAGCTGCACATTTCTATATAACCGGGAGTAATGAATGATTCTATCCCTCCATTTTTATTCTACTAAGTGGGTGATTATGTTAAGTGGAGTCCTTAACATAACATCAAATGAAACTAATGTCCACTATGAGCTCCTAACTCATTAATTATTTGCTGCAAACTTGTTTAGTTTTGATGTTTTCATCAGACAAACTTACATTATTGTTGACTAAACATCAGTATAAAAATCGCTAAAACAGGTCAACCTCTCTATACTATGACGAGATATTCACACTGGCAAATGATCAGATCTAGTGATGAAAGTAAATCCGTTGGATGATTTTATTAAAAGAAAGGACACTAATAAATTATCCACACAATACAGATTTGAACTCGAACAAACCTAATTCGGGATGGGTTAAATCAACTGAGGAGGAAGATTAACTATTACAAATAATCAACAAGATATCTAAATAATACTGTTCATTTATTTCCTAAAACTAATCCCAAAAATCAAGACACGTGCACACAGCCCCATAACTACATACAATCCCACAAGTCCACACAGACCCTGTACTGTGCATGGTATCTTCACAATCTCACAAATACTGTTTATGCTCTAAAATCTCAATAGCCTCTCAAACACGCCTGCAAGCATGCATACACCAACTTTTATAGGTCAACCTTTGAAAGCAATGTATGTTAACATTATACAGCGTTCTGTGAAATACCTTCAAACTGTTCGTCTGACATGATATTAGATACAGCAAGAACATACCATCAAGGTCATGGATGACATTATTCTGCCCTGTAAGGACAACTTCTGCTGATGGCCGACTGTTAAGACAATATATGGGGACAGATCATTATTTTATTTCCGGTGCAATGGGACGAGACTAGTCCCGGCTCAGAAGTAGGTCTCACTGTTAACTTAGGTTAACTGTTATATAGTGTAAATATCAATGTAATAAATTGCGTAATTATTTGCCAGAAAAATAATAAACAGAAACTAAAAGTTGGAGCATGGCATGGCAACACAACTGATGGCCAAAGGGGCAGGTCAAATTGTTCACAATGTTTGTTCAGTAAGCAAAGCCCTGCTCCTGACACGGGATACTTTCTGCCCATTACATGGTATATACACAAAGTGCTAGCTATTTTGACACTGCACCCAGTGGTTCTCAGAAGGAAACATCTGACCAGTGCAATTAGCATATTTGAGGGCTACCGGTACTGTTTTGCTTAGTGCTTGTTCTGGTTGAATGCTTAGATTTCTGGCAGAAGAATCCTCTACATATTATGACAACATTATCTTGTTTTGGCAACATGTGACAAAAACAATTCTTCTGTTTATTTGTAGAAAACAAAATTGTAGGAATGATCATATAATCTTCACGAACAATGTGTTGTTATGAAAACATCTGAACTGGTGTTTTGTATAAGGAACAAAAAAATTAACATGGTCACCCATGGAGAAAACAAACACAAAATTTTACATATGGCAACAGAATGCTATTAATATACCTACCCGGTAATGCATAGTGATTCACAACATTCAGTGCAGCATGAATTTTGCAAAAAACAAATACAGCTGTATAATATTTTGTACTTAGTCAACAATCTGTATGTAGTTTTCATGCAATTTTACACTTTTTTATCAATTTAATTTGGAAGACGTTCCTAGTCATTTACAAAAAAATAGATTCTTTCTTCAAACATGATGGACCCTTCTGTCATTGATCACTGTTGACCACAACCTCAAGTAGGCAATTCTTCAGGTTTCTTAATTTAATAAAAATTGAGGGCACAATATATCTACAAATGGGGTACCATCTCAAAATCACCAACAATATATTTGAATGTTGTTGAAGTTAAATAGTGGTACGTTGCCAAATGCCTCACAATTGCTCGATGGTCTTTTGTGGTGTGACTTACATGACTACCACCTACGCCTACATGTAGATATGTGACTATGGAATGTTTGATAATTTATGTTCCCTAGGTGGTTAAATGCTACACCAAAGTTACACCTGCCTAAATGTATTTGTACTTACAAAATACCAGATGACAAAGTTAGTGTTACTGATATCTGAAAGCAAGACATGCAGTTACAGTATTGCCATACATCCTAACAATGCCAGTTAAGGAGCTTGTGATATGCTGAATGCACTACTAGCTATAGTGTAGGGGGGTAGACTACTTGCAGTACATACTAAATGATACATTACACAGCAGCATCTGCAAGATGTAACTAAAACGCAACTGTTTTCTGGGTATAAGACACATATATAAGACATGAGTTTTGCATTGAATCTTGAGAGAAGGATACCGTTCCTTTGCTCCACGTTAAGTAGTAGCAACTTTCATGTAACATTGGCAAGTCAGGCAGTTCTTGTATGAAAATGCCTTCACAATATTTGCAAGGACTTCGTATTACCTGAAATACGAAGCTTTCTACCTGATAGCAATACGTTCAACTGGATGACAACAAGTGAGTATATGCCCATGACATAAGCCAGAACAACATCAAGGGTATCACTTTCCTGATATGGAATAGTGTGCTATTAAAACACGTGGTAAAGCTATTACCAACACCGCCCACCAAACTGTATCACCTTCAAGACAATTTAATGACAACGTACTTGTTGAAGTTTAGATTCCTCCCTGCACATACTGGCACAGAACTTGTGTCACAGTGAATTTGACGATCAAAGATTTACTGTACATATTTCTGACTTCTCCAACACGTACATATTCAATATATATCCAAAGTTCTGAACGCACAACAAACTTTCATGTCACCCTTTGTCACTGTGCAAGTCTGCATCTGCAACAGCTATAAATATACACACACAAAAATCTTAACCAGATGCCATCATGCTTTTTACCATCATGTCTTTGGCAAGACGCCACGCAACAACAGTAGCATGTCATACCACAGTCAGTATATTTATCAGTGATATGCCAATTCATTCAACAACACATTTGGACCCTAGGCTGGATAACCATCACACCGTTGCTTGTCAATATAGTTGAATATACCCTGTGTATATATATTACCTACCCTTTGTATCACAAATGACCCCACACCCTAGTCATCACACATTCTCACGCCACCCATCTCCCTTCCCGGGAAGGGATTCTTACAGCAAGCACCAGAGGAAAGGGAAACAATCATTATCCCAATTCTTAGTCTGTAGCTGCACATAAGTTAAAATCCTAAAAGCCTGTTAAATAATAATACATCAAACATAAAATTTAATATACAGTATTGTGTAATACACTGACAGTCATAACAGCATACATCCAGGAATGTGGCCCTAATTACATTCGCCAATGATCAATGTGTTATTTGCGTCCAGTTTCTCAAATCCTGGGTCTGCCCGTGGAACTGATCTACAATAAGTATATCATTCTTTGGTATGAGAACTATATTTATTTATAAAAAAAATGTGTAAATAACCAGCTTTTTGAGTCTGCAAGTGCACCACATTTGAAATCTACGCAGAGGAAGCCGAGAGAATACAGTAACATCTTCTTGGAAAAAATGATTTGCATTGATTGATGAGCATCAGTATTTAGGCTTTACATCATTACTGAAGCCCTTGAACTGTTTTCAAGAAACGCCTGAACACAACCTACACCCGAAGTAATTTTACATAGAAACATACAATTCTTCACAATGCACTGCATGTCGTCTATAACAGCAGCAAGTTAGTTATCAACATAAAACATCCCCGTACCAACATCCATACAGAATGAATGTTTCATGAAACCACCCCCTGGTGTCAAAACTGACAAGTACAGCTGAACCCATTTGTCGATCGTGTCTTAAATATACGAGGTCTGGCACAAGCACCTGACTATTGAGATTCTTATTTGGAATGCAAGTTCATAAATATACAAGCTAGACGTGCTGCTGTCTATTATACATGCTTCACTTGGTCGATGTCGCCACCGCCGTGTGACTTGCCAGCCGTAACCTCTGCGAGGTGATGTTCGTATTCCCGGGCCTTGTTGTAGCAGAGCACGCCGCAGGTAACAGTCACCGTACCCAGGGCCCCGAGCACTGTTACTGGATTCCCGAACCACAGGACTGACAGCCAGATGAGGAGTGCACGCTTGACGACGTTCGTTACGCTGAATCAGAACAAAGTAATGTTTACTAAACAAATTATTGAAAGTGCATGCATGATTGATTGCAAAGCATTGCACTAAAAAAAAAAAGTATAAAAATTTATAAAATCACACTAGATAAATACTTGTTTTTATGTATGGTTTGTTTATAAACCAGGTACCCAATAATTACATCCCTGCCATAGTGACTGGTTGTATTCAGACGTGATGTTTTCAGACATCCTAAAAATCTACAAAAGCAGTCTATTTTTGGACGCTTATTATTTTTACATGTCCAAATACATACAGTACATAATAACTGTTTTCGTCACCAAAAATAATGTTTTCTGTACTGTAGTTTTTAATAGCTGGAATTTAATTCTTTTTAGGTGTCCCTATACAGAGAATCATTATGGTATATATGTTGCTTTCCAATATTTAATTTATTATACATGATTGCATTACTATGACATAAAATTAATGTGATGGAAATGAAAAAAGGTTTTAGTGTATTCAAGCATGCATGTATGCTTGCATGTGTGTCTGGCATGTAAGAAAGCACACACAAAATTACACCATGTTCTGAGAGAACCTCCTGACGACAACCTGAGATGGACCCGAGACTGACCTGTGGGTGACTGGTGAGACGAAACTCATGAGCATCCAGGCCATCATAGTCTGGTAGTGGTAGGAGATTCCACTGACCACGAGACAAATGAACACCATCCAGGTCATGTTGTCCTGGGCCTTGACCATGTCCACCAGCATGAGGCAGCACGGGATCTGGATGACCGTTGACGCCACACTCGTGTAGAACTGGAACTCGGCCGGACTGCGACACAAACACCTCATTCGTCACCAGCATGTACAATCACCCTCACCCGCAAATCCGCTTCCCTGGAATACAAAGCTGGGCTCATTCCCAACATATTTTGTTTAAAAAAATTAATAAAACTTATTTATTTAGCAAGAGCAGAGGCAGAACAACACAAAAGACAAAGGAAAAGGCCACAGCTGAGACGGTGGACTGCGTGAAGAGGGCATAAGAAGACCAGGGGAGGATGAAAGGTGGAGAGAGGGAGCGATGGACAGAAAGCTATGAAACGAAAAGACACAGCAAGAGGTTCTGCTGTACTGTACCTGACCCTCACCCCTGAACCGCAGGGAACAAGGAGGAGAGCAACAAATAAGACACCAACACAATCCTGGGCAAATGCCCGATTCATTGGTGATTGTGTAATACTACAACAGGCATTCACATAAACACACATAAAATTGCACTTTTGCCAGTGAATGGGGCGTTTGCCCAGGCAAAAGTTCAGTATAAAATATAATTTCTGTATATCCAACTACATTTAGCTTTTAATCAATGTGACAAATCGTTTGTGTTATCATTACATTTACCCGTAATTATACTATACATAATTTTTATTATATATAAATTACGTAGGATTTCAATGCATAATTTATTTATTCTCTCTTATGTGCAATTTTATGCCTTTTACAATAAGACATAACCACCAGTGAATGGGGCATTTGCCCCATTCACTTGCCAAGTGACTGTTTGCTCTTAGCCAACGTTTTCCTCAGCCAAATTATAAATTTATTTTTCTCTGCCAAAATGGAAATTTAAGGTCTTCCTGTTTGTTTAGTCAAACTTATTCTTTTTAGTCATTGATTGAATGGCTAATGATTACTGTAAGCCTAGAAACTCAACATACCAGTTTTATATTCAATAATGTGTATTTAGACAATTTAAATTGCTATAACAATTCCAGTAGTTGGTTTGCAAAATGTGTTGCTGAAGTCTGATACCCTTAACCTGATACAGACTTGAAGTCTAAAATAAAAATTATATTTTGTATTGACAATTCTCATCATAAAGCTATGACCAAAGACGGATATAACTTACTAACACTCAACAATATTATTTCACTCACCTGCTTTTGTATTTCTCTCCACTTATCAGTAACTTTGAATACACAAACTGCAAACTGAAATAAATTTAAATGAAGGTCATCAGTGATCAGCCAACAGTATTCACCAGCCAGATGGAGAAGGCCACAAATCTTAGTCAACACATGCAAGACAGTGGGACAGAAGGTGTCAACTATCTAATATGGTTTATCAGTCAGAATATGAGGTTACTTTTATCATGACTTTGTCCATACCAAAGTACAATATTGAAATGTAAAATCAACCCTCGCCTCCAATTTTTATACACATTTTGAATGCTGCAGATACGCAATAAATATATCAACTAGAAACAATAAATGAGGAATTCCTTGATCATCATGAAAATATGTTCAAATATTTGATAAAACATGATTAATGTTAGCATGCCTGGTAGGACTAGCAATAATGATATGAACAGGTACGGCAATCCTTGAAAATTATATATATATGTGATATTATTTATCATAATTTCTACTAATATAAATATTTATTTACTTTAATCTGCTGATTTTTTCATTGAAACCCATATTAAATTCATTCTGTGAAGTGACCACTCTCTACTCCGTAATGCTGCTAGTTATAACAGTTTAAAACAGCCAACAAATTTTAAGTGTTCACTTAAAAATAAATATAACCAGTTATTACAGACTTTTGCAGCAAATCAATACCCATGGAATGGAAAACAATTGTTTTAATATTAAAATTTTTTTTTTATATTATAATGATAATACTGCACACCTTTGTAGATTATATGCAGTTCTGCCAGAAATGTGCATCGTAATATTAGACAAGTCACAAGCCACTCTAATTAGGCCTCCCGTTTCATTTTGTGTCGGTCACTTGGGCGGTCACTATACAGAGGATCTACTATACCCAATTTACCATTCTGCGAGGTTCGTTGCGAGTGCCGCTGAGAATCCTTGCATGTTGAACCTGAGTTCGTAGGCGCTACAAAGGGCAAGTCCCGCCATGATAGGAACCAGCGACCCGAGCACATACATTCCGTTCTTCTCCCCCAAGATGGCGCCAGAGATCACCACTGTGAAGATCGGAGCCGAGCTCTTGACGGTCTCTGTGAATGAAACTGGCACGAACTTGATGGAGACTAGACCAAGAAACACTGTGAGAAACCTGGAAAAGCACGTAAACGTCGTAGTTTAATGGTGTACATATATTGAGGTCAAAAACTATCATATATATATATGCTGGTAATACAAGATTTAGGTGCCTGACTTGAAATTTGAGAGCCAAGTTAAAAAGTTAGAGATGCTCTCATAAGTTTGCAAAGACTAAAATAAAGTTATGCATTTAGCATTGGTTCAAATCATCACATGCCACCAACATGTGGCACGGGATCTGCCATTTTAGGGTCCGATATGGCCATTTGCATCACTTTGCTTTAACATGTTTCATTTGATAGGTGATGTCACGTCCCATGATAGGTGGTGACAACCCCTGCCACTGCTCCTGTCCAAAGCTTAACATATTCTGGGACTTCTCAGACTTACGCAACCTCCCCCTGAGCACTCTGATGCATTTTCGCCATTTTTCAGGCTGTAAATCTAACGGCCTGAATAAGTACAACTATAGCATGACACGATAAATCAAATTAAATTTTATCTTAACACTACCAAGCTTTAGTAACGTTTTTTGGGTAGCCGAAACCATGTTTTATTTATATTAAGATGAAATGTATTGTGAATGTAAATAATGTATCATATTAGATCATATATATCTGGGCATCACTAGCTGGCTGAACAAGAAAATGCTGTAAAAATGTGCATGTGCTACCCACCTAAAAAGTCCGACTAGACTCATGTTTCGGTAGAAGTGTGGTGGCTTAGCTGTGCTTTCTTGTCGTACTGGTTTGTACATGCCGCATGGGAAGTGAATGTTTATGAAACCAAATACTGCCGTCGTTGTCATCTGCACCGTTGCTGAAATAAACAACAAAACAAATGTTTCAGTTTACATGTTTTTATTACCAGCTTATTTCAAATTTCCTAAATAAATTTTATAAAATAATGGTGGTTAAATAGCGATAGCATGTTCTAAACATGCACTGTTCTCCATGAGAGTAGTTATTCAGTTATTAAAATTAATTATTCAAAAAGTGTTACAATTTATGATTTGGATGCACAGTGCATAAACCAAGACAGGACAACATTTAAGATTTCAGACATCGTTCGATGGCTATAAATGAAGATCATAAAGGTCTTTTCAAATCATGGACTATGAGCACTATTATGTCTGGCTTTAAGATTGTTAATAATCATCATTACTGGATGATGTGGAATTTATAACTGCAACATGTAACACTGATTAAATGCTGCCACACAAACTATCATACAAGGTGGTAGGCTAGTTGTTTTATGAGCACTTAATATAATATTCTAGACCACACATCACTTTCAGGAACTGGTCATCACAAATATAATATAATCATCATTACTGGATGACGTGGAATTTATAACTGCAACATGTAACACTGATTAAATGCTGCCACACAAACTACCATACAAGGTGGTAGGGTAGTTGTTTTATGAGCACTTAATATAATATTCTAGACCACACATCACTTTCAGGAACTGGTCATCACAAATATAATTAATATGCCTGATTTTAATTTATGGTTGATGTTTTATCTACTCGATCTCTACCAACACCAAAAACAACTAATAAATCACTTTAATAATAATAAACAAATCAGTCACTTTAAAATAACAAACAAATTACTTAATAAATTCGGCCTCACCTAATACTGTGGCATCACACTTGAGCGACGAGAGGATGTGTTTGTTGAGAAAGAGAGTGACACAACTGAAGAAATACCAGAGCCACACCACTGTCATGCCCTTCACTGTAAACAATCCTTTGTCCTGCCCCAGTCGCACATGTCGATGTCCCTCTGCCACTGGTGGCGCCAGCTTAACTTCCTTCTCTCTTTCGTCATCGGCGTAGTTTAAGGACAGCCCGTTGGACGGGCTGTGAACCATATGATGATGACCCGATGTCATTTCTGCTGTCATGACTGGGTCAACGTGAAACGCTATAGGTTTACGTGCAATAATTGCGAAGGTTGACGTCAACATGCGATCCACTGCCGCTGTCCAACGCCAGGGTATTATGTATACGAAATTGTGATGTTTAATGAATTGTGAAGTTCCACAGAAAGATTGAGTGTCATTCGTGTTTCTTTAGATTTAGATCCACTGTTTTTCCAGACATCATTCTTGGTGCCTGCAAGAAATTTCAATAGTACTGATCAACATTTTTTAACAACTAAAAATATTGTTTCTATTATTGTGCTAAACTATCATTATGTTTTTTTATAAGCTATCAACATATTTTCCATTGAATTCATAAACTTTGTAGTTAAGCTTCAAAATGGAAAATGGTATTTAATCAGAAAGAAAATTTGAACGTCATATATAAATTAATCTGATTCGCAATGATGATTTGCAATGGGTACACATGAATTGCAGAGGCAGTTTTAATGTTGAATTTTCAGTTAAGCTGTCAACATAAAAAGGTAAGCGATAACTTACCCAATGAATTGGCCATGATCATGGGACATGGAGGTATTGCTTTCTTTAGCTTTAGGCTAAGCCGGGTTAGCCTTAGGCTTAGCAATCTTTTACTGTTTTTTTTACCCAGCCACAGCCCAGCCCCAGGTCACATACCCGAACAAAATATTCCCTAGCCTTCAAGCATATTGCGGCACGGTGTGACAGAGAAGGTAAACCGTAAAACCAATAAATTTATTAAGTTTATCCAGTAAAGCCAGACGACACTCCTTCCTTCCTTGGCTAATCATTCATTCATGATTGAATCCATGAATGACACTGGCACTCGGAGTGACAGGATTCAATTTCAATCATGACCGATTTCCAAGCGACGTGTAAGTTTATACCTTTTGAAAAACGTACCTAAACGTATGGCAGTGATTCTCGTAGATAAATTGCATCACAACAGTGTGTTATCTAATAACAGTACAGTAGAGTTTTATGCAGATATGTATACATTAACAAACGAAACTCAGAAGACTCGTGTCTTCCGCTATCCTCCCACCGGAAGCCACGTCGTGGTCCGCCCAAGTTTTATTTCCGGGTCAAGTCAGCGTCACAGGCGGCGCAAGAACAAGGACTAGAAATAGACGGGGTTGAATGTTTTCTGGCTGTTTTCAAAAGCATCGTTACGTCTAATTAGAGATGAGTGAACTCACCCCAGAGGAGGTGGGTATGACCGGTCAAATATGGGAATTTTCATACATACTCTCCCGCTTTTAACTGGGCGTCAGGTCGTGTTTTCAACGCCGTCAACAATCTTACAATGACATATATCCAGCTGCACTTGGCAGACTACGCTGTGTCTATTGAGACCCAACACTAACCACTGTGACATAAAATGTTAGTCGCAATTCAGTAGCGTACTTATAAGACACGGTTGAGTTGTAATGCTAATTGAGCGAATAATAAATACAACTGATGGCTCTGAATTATTTAAACATCTTTCGAATTTCACCAAAGAAAATCGAACTTGTTTTTGTTCACTGTTGACAAGTGTCGGTAACAGTGTTGTTGTGTTGCCATCTACGCAATGCATAATTTAATTGTATTGCTTATATCATATGTATTGTAGTACTAGTATGTTTTCAAAGCTCTGATGTATAATTTATGTATGCAAATTTATTTAAAATAAAAAAAAAAATAACTCTTTAGAGGTTAAAGGGAATAAAAACATCTATGGCTTGAATTCATGTTATATTACATCCTGCTATCTATTTCCATGTCCACCAAGCCAAAAACAATCAAAAAAATCAATGAATTAGAAATTCCACATTTAATGCTGTACATCCGGACATTTTCGAATATGCATATTTTTGGCGCGCTTTTCGGGATGCCGAGATGTGACGTCACTTATGACCCACACTCGCATCAGGCCGACCCTTTCCATGCATTCAGAGCGTGTTTACAAGTATAGCTTTTGGGTCGAAACGAGCGTCAGAATGAGTTATTGTGCAATATTCCGATGAAATACAAACACTAGTCATCATAGAGGAACAAGCAGTTATCTTACCGTTCCACATGAATCGAATTTTATTCAAAACAATGAATGCGAATGTGCCTACAAGTCGACTAGGTTTCGCCGAGCTTGGGCTCGTTTTCAGAATAATTATATCGAATGCAACCAACGAGAGATAATCTACACCAATAAACATACATAGCAAACATATATCGTATCCAGCTACAGAAAGTAACCTGTATAATCTCATCAAATCACTAGAATATCGATGTATCAAGGAGGAATTGTATCATAACAACTTAAATTAGTGAGTGAATTTCTGTCGGCCCTGCTAGCTCAGTTAGTAAAGGCGTTGGTTCCTTAGCATTTATTTTGCAATCGGGTGACGCCGGTTCAAACCCCACACCAAACCGTTGATTTTTTTTACACTTTTTTTGGTTTATGTTTTCGCGAAGTAATATAAACCAAATCATTTTTATACTATGATGTACTGTTTGTAAATATTTTGGTAGTCATTATTTATTCACCACAAAAATGAAAATATGGTAATTATATATAACGCGATGTTTCTAAATTTTATTTATCCAGACAGATCACCATTTGTTTTCACATATATAATTACAATATATTACCGTACAATATATATACA
Source organism: Paraescarpia echinospica (assembly GCA_020002185.1). NCBI lineage: Eukaryota > Metazoa > Annelida > Polychaeta > Sabellida > Siboglinidae > Paraescarpia > Paraescarpia echinospica. The sequence continues at coordinate 35,643,195 of CM034537.1, forward strand.
ATTAATAAATTATATATCCATTACATTATATTTGTTTGGATGAATAAAATTTAGAAAAATCGTTATATAATTCCCATATTTTCATTTTTGTGGCGAATAAATAATTACTACCAAAATATTTATAAACAGTGCATCATAGTATAAAAATAATTTTGTTTATATTACTTCGTGAAAACATAAACCAAAAAAAGTGTAAAAAAATCAATGGTTTGGTGTGGGGTTTGAACCGGCGTTGCACGATTGCAAAATAAACGCTAAGGAACCAACGCCTTTACCAACCGAGCTAACAGGACCGATAGAAATTCACTGACTGATTTAAGTTGTTATGATGAATTAAACAACTCCTCCTTGATACATCGATATTCTAGTGATATTATGAGATTATACACGTTACTTTCTGTAGCTGGATACGATATATGTTTGCTATGTATGTTTATTGGTGTAGATTACCTCTCGTTGGTTGCATTCGATATAATTATTCTGAAAACGAGCCCAAGCTCGGCGAAACCTAGTCGACTTGTAGGCACATTCGCATTCATCCAATTCGATTCATGTGGAACGGTAAGATAACTGCTTGTTCCTCTATGATGACTAGTGTTTGTATTACGTAGGAATATTGCACACTAACTCGTTTAGACGCTCGTTTCGACCCAATAGCTATCCTTGTAAACATGCTCTGAATGCATGGAAAGGGTTGGCCTGATGCGAGTGTGGGTCATAAGTGACGTCCCGATACCACGTGATCGTCTAGCTCATTAAATTTTATTTTCCACAGGAATCGCTGCACAGACGGGTTTAAAATCGAATTTATGCTACAAATGTATTTTTCTGTATTTTTAGTGTTGTCAAATGTTACATACAAGGTTAAACTGTGTGTACACATGGAAAAAGGATTTTAGCTAATGCCTTATTTTTATTTCCTTTAAATAATACATTTGACTTTTATTATTTTTTTATGGGCGGAGTCATAGCAGACAATCCTTAAATTTTGAGCAAGTCTTCTTTATTACATTATACAGACAGTGTATACTTGTAAAATTGGCATACATGAGTAACAGATCATCATTTCAAACCATGTCCAAAGAGCGACTATTGCTAATATTTTAGCTAAGCTGTCAGATGCGCCAAAATCTTATAAATGATCTAATCAAATATTTTATATTATATATCACAGTTTTAATGGAAAGCTTGTTTTGAGAATATGTAGCAAACCAGCAGATGTTACTCTGTTGATAATAATATCAGTTTATTTGTGGGTCTTACAGGTTTTACATGTATCGTATGTGAACATAATCATTTTAACTTGACTGGATAACTTGCCTGGATCTTCGGGTTTAAATTAAAAGTAAGGATTAGTACCCTTGTGTACACCAACCTTTGTGGATCATATTTTTGGTTTTGGGAACATGGCTTGTCTTGTGATTTTGTGTTTTTTATTATAATTTAAACTTGTCCATCTTCAAATCTTTGTCATGTTTTGTTTTGAAGGCGAGGATGTTTTCTGCATTTTTGTTGGCACTACAGGGTGTATATACATAGCATCGCAAAAAGCACTAAGGAAGTTGAAGTTATATCATTGTTATAGGACAGTTTACCATTATTGGTAATCTTAAAGCAAAGGATCATAACGTTTATTAATAAAGCCATGAATCACAATTCACCGATTATGAGCAGTGATATCTATTGAAAATCCGTGGTCAAATAGTAGAGCAAATTATCGTCACATCCAATATGAATGTAACACAATTCATGATGTGTCTGCATATGATATTCGCTGTGTGTGGCAGGCTGGTGCATCAAACAAAATAGTATCTAATGTGAGTGTTTATACAAAATGTTAGAAATCAAAAATGGTTTTAAGACGTACTATTTTATTTTTAGTATTATTACGGAAATTACTGTATTTTAAAGAATGTACATTTCCCATTTTCAGTGTGCGAAAATAAAGATTTTATTTAAGATTTGTTATTTACTGTTTGCTGAGGAAGATTGTTCCAGTCTTGAAAGATGCAATAAGGAAAGGGGTGTGCAGTTTGTGGTCATCACAAAGAAATCCTCTTTGTTGATGTCGTAAATTTTGACTGTTCAGATACGACAGCGGCGACTGGCTCGGCTGACTGGTGCTGGCAATGCCCCCACGGCCAGTGTATCCCAGCCTGACCCCGCAGTGGCAGCGTTGTCCCAGCCCACTGCCTCCCCATCCCTGGAAACAACCATGGACACTGGCTCCTTCCTTCCTCCCACTACTCCCGCCATGGACACCCAGAGAAGTGCCGGAGACAGCCCAGTACAGTCAGGTACCTATGTATTAATAACTGATGGTATCTCATCCAAGGCGCCATGCTCCACTTACCTCTATGTTCAATCACTTTCTTGGACTATTGGCCCCTGTTCTACCAATTGGTGATGTATTTGAATAAACACAACAGTATTTATTTAGAGTTATTTTCTTTTTTGGTGGACACATTGAGTTGTCAGTTATACTCCAGGTGGCAACACTGGCATTACATTAAAAAATATGCCACATCGGCACATGTCGTAATTGGCGACAGCAGAGATGAAATAGTGATGGGAACGAGGTTACGTTCACAGTAATGTAATGATGACATCTGCTGCTGTTTATTGCTGCAGGGTGTAAGCTAGTTATTAATAACCAGTGTAGAGTATTTAACATTATTTGGATCAACATAGTCTATTAAGATAACTCATGTCGACAGCAGGGGATGTATAATATCTTGTCATGGACTCATAGAGCTGGTAATCTCTCCAGATCTGTAAAACGCACTAAGTGTGGTTTTACATACGAACATCAGGTCTTCCACGACAATATGAATGAATGAAAAACTATTCAGTTCATGCACTAATCATTTCTACTAAACAAGTTCTTTATTAATGGTACCTAGTTCTAACAAAACATAGATGTTTGGCTTGTAATTTAATAAGTTTAAAAACAGTGTACATACAATTTGTGCATATTAGTTAGGACTGCTTGCAGCCTCCCAGAAAGATGAGCCAGAGAGCATGGAGACTGATGCCGTACCATCAGAGAAAACGTGAGTTTGTATCAATCTCCTTCACCATTTTAAATTGCTGGTTTGTGTGCCGCTTTTACACTGTAATTGTTAAATAATAAATGAAAAATGCCTAAATACCAATGTTCATGTAATTGCTTTTTAACGTATTGGCGTCACTCCATTTTGGCTTGTTACACCTCTATAAGATATGAAGTATGTTCATGTGGCTAAGATGCCAAAGTGGTTCTTCCTGTAGGCAACAGTCACAGGTGGACGTTGACTCGGGCATTGACACAATGGAAGTTGATGATGTTGATCAGCAGAGGGCTGAGGCAAAACGAAAACGGGTACGTGTCTTGATATAGATGAATGATATAGCCTTTTTAGCCTAGCCAACATTCACAGTTTATCTGAAGATTCCATCAAAAATAAACAAATAAAGAAACATGTGTACAAACAAGCTACCAGCCTGTCTGTTGTAGTCGATACCAGGAAGATATTAGACTATGGGTAGGTTTCCACATAGCATCTGGCAGTACCTGTTGTTTAAATTAAGGGATCACAGGACACGAAGAAAAACAAAATTTAAGCTGATAAATTTCACTAGCTATGTATTGTATGAAATTACTGTATTAAAACAGGATATTTCATGATTTTTATTTTTGTTTTCTAATATTTAAGTGCGCTAGGGGGTTTTAATCGAAAAAATAAGTCATAAAACAGCAAAAGTTTAAATGAATAGAACACTGAAACCCCTGTACTAATTTATGCAATTCAAATGTTTTTATTTAGATAATGAACTATTCTAACTTTCTGTGCATAGCCATTTGTATGTTATTCAGATTTTGTTTGACAATTTTTTTATTTTAATTTTTTCCTTCAACATTTTCACATTCAAACCCCTATGGGATATAATCCAAATGACTGATCATAATTTCAATGCACAGCATTTTAATGTCTTGCACATACTAGATAATGCAAATAAGCATCAGTATGGTAGGCTTACCATGTATATACAATATATGAGTGTTTCTAAGTGAAACATTTCATTAACAGTGACACAATTATGTCATTGTTTACCCCTACCCCCCTAATTCATAATGCGAGTAATCATGGTCGACGCACCAATTCAGACAGTTTTCACATATAATTCACATTGCATACATTGTGACTTGTGTCCAACATAAAACATGCATACTGATAGCATGTAACAGTCCATATGCATTGGTTATCATGCAAAGAAACCTGATTATGAGATCAGAGAGGTATTTTCCTAAGTAAGCATCACTTCACTTTTACAAATGCAGCTTGTATGTATCCACATACTGTCGTGACATGTCAGCCTGTTTTCTTCAACTCTGAAATGCATGTTAGATAAAGAAGATGTAATATACAAAAATGTTTATAGGATTAATAGTCCATTAAAAGTGACATCATTATAACATTTTCATCCCCCCCCACTGCCACCCCACACATTATAATGCCAGGAATCATAGCTGAAGCAAGAATTCGGACAGTTTCCCACTCTGCACAGGTTGTGACTTGTGACCTACATGAAACATGAATAATAATTGCATGTAGCACTCAGTAGACTTGCTTGCTTCAAACTTGCATGTGTAGAAATAGGTTTTATGATAATTTTCAACCTAAGCACCACTTCACTGAGGCATTTTACAAATGCAACAGCAGTGTGTCCATATACAGTCATCACATGTTTGACATGTCAGTCAATCATCACTAACTCTGAAACATTTGCTATATATAACACAGCATCCATGTACACCATATGGCAGAGTGGAGCATAAAAAGTCACTTCTGATCAACATGTTTCAACAGTATAATGCAATAGCATTAGAAGTGTTCAGTGCAGGGAAGGAGACATCAGCGACCACTTCACTGAGTTGGCCAACATCGGCAATACACCAATCTCGACTGCTCAGTTCCCTCTGTTCGTTAGGGTTGTCACATTTAATCAAACTGAAATCAACAATCATTTTGGGCCTTCAGTACTCCTGAGCAGCTGCAGTGTGTAGCAGTAGTTGTGGTGTTGCAGTTGCGGACCCCGATCCAATGTACGGAGGATGCCAAAACCCAGATGCTGAGCATGCTGGGACACATACTGCAAGTGTCGTTCGGGGAGCATCAGCCAGACCGACTGTCCCTGCAGCATCTCCAGCTGGACACAGGTACGCACACACAGACTGGTGTCTCGGGACTTTTTCACTCACATACTTATGAGCTCGTAAGCCTGATTTTTCTTTATAATGTTTATTTCGCATCTTAACAAAGTCAAGCTAATTTCTTATATAACACGGTATCCAGTCCTCAGGACTGCTCAGAGCACTTTATGCAAGCAACAACACAAAGTCCAATATAGTGATGAAAAAAGGCCAAATGAATGACGTTTAATTATTAACGTGATAAGAGAGAAATGTGGGCTCGACATCCCAAGGCCAGGCCTGTGACTGAGCCCATACTAGTCTCCTGTACCTCAGGTTGCCAGAGCCCACATTTCGGCACATAACACAAGCAGTATTGGTATACATGATATCATATATCAAACAATGTCATTACTGCTAAAATCACCATAGACCTACTGCACAGTATAATACTAGCCAAGCACACCAGTTAACCACACCAAATCTAAAACCAACACTACCCGCTGACGCATTACACTATATATAACTGAGGCTAAACCTTAAAAGTGGGGTCGATTATGCCTATGCCTGACCTACATTTCTAAAATTATCAGTGGAAGAGAAGCGAGCTGTCTCCGCATCAAAACCCCGTGAACACATTGTCCACCTGAACTAAGAAAATGGGGAAAGCAATGAGATATGCTGACGACCCCTCTTCCACCAATGATGCACATGTGTTATTAAGGCTAAACTCTACAGAAGTGGGCGGGATGGGAGGGACGCAGAACTCTCAACCGAATAGTCTGCTCTCTCGAACCAAAGTGGCCGACTTCTCCTAGTGCGCGCTACAACTGCACGCTACTACTTCTATGCGCTGATTGGTCCTTTGCGCCCACGGCTAAGCAGAATTAGCATATAATTAAAATAATCCATTGGGCCAATCATCACTTGTCTGCATTGTTGCCCGCACAAAAATACGTATGCTGCATCGTGCCGGTGCAGCATACTCTCATTTATGCAAGCAACAACACAAAGTCCAATATAGTGATGAAAAAAGGCCAAATGAATGACGTTTATTTATTAACGTGATAAGAGAGAAATGTGGGCTCGACATCCCAAGGCCAGGCCTGTGACTGAGCCCATACTAGTCTCCTGTACCTCAGGTTGACAGAGCCCACATTTCGGCACATAACACAAGCAGTATTGGTATACATGATATCATATATCAAACAATGTCATTACTGCTAAAATCACCATAGACCTACTGCACAGTATAATACTAGCCAAGCACACCAGTCAACCACACCAAATCTAAAACCAACACTACCCGCTGACGCATTACACTATATATAATTGAGGCTAAACCTTAAAAGTGGGGTCGATTATGCCACCGGTCACCTCAACCTGTGACCACCCCACGAATAGCACTTTACACTTTACTTCCTAGCAGACCTGTTCAATCAAACATCATCTCAATTTCTGTGGGAAACATCCAGCCACGCTGCAATTAATGCGAGAAGACTATTTGTACACAAATATCCACGACTGTCTACACTCAGGTACTCATTTATACAGCTGAGTTAACTGGAGCAATGTAGAATGAACAAACTTGCCCGAGGTTCGACACCACAGCACAAGATTCGAACTCGGGTTCTCTTGGTTGAGAGTCCGAAGCTCTAGCCACTGAACCACTGCGCTCCTTAACAGTGATCTTGTATACAACAAACTGTCAACACCAGGGTGAGCTACTGGGACACTTTCGCCGGTGTGTCACAGAAATAGTCTCCTTGGTGATACAGCGACAGCATTTGCATTTTGAAAAAGCTTACTTTTATCAACAGATTCTGTTTAAATGATATATTTTCCTTATGAGCTTGTCATCTGGATGAGACGGTCCCCAGGTACTGTCTCATTCATGCACAGTCTGACATAATGTGCTTATATACTGGACACACAGGAACGAGACAGATCGACTCATGCACACAAATGTTCAAATGAATACACGTCCTTGTTTGTAATTGTATGTTCTCAAGGACTTGGCTGCTTAGGATGGCAATGATTCAAGTTATGAGATCACTGCCACCAAAAACATGTAACAAAAACACATTGTGTTAAAATTGTACGAAGTCAAAGATACAGTAATGTTATTGTTGTGTTCAGATGATAAAAAAGTATCTTTAAACAATGCAATAATTGATCGTAACATGGTTAGAATTTAGATCGTCATTGTTAGGATGTGCTGTTGTGTACTGTTCTCGATTAGACTCATGAGACTACTTCACTTTTATGGGTTTTAGCAAGGTTAGATTTGGTTACGGCATATTGGTTCGATTAAAACTAAACCTCTTTGTGTCTATGTTTTAAATAAAGTAGTCTTATGCTATCTTCGTACCACACTGAAGTAGTTGTTTGTATTATCAAGAGAATTATTACTCAAATAAGAATGGAAACATTTAACTGGAAAGCCAAAAGGGAAACCCATTAAAACAGTGCACATGAGTCTAAAAACTTTCTTGTTTTTCTATGAGCAGTTTGACATTCTGTGTGGATAGACTTATTCATAAATACATTGGAAAAACAAGATGTGTTGACGACTGAGTCACTGGGAGTAAAGCCTCCTATTATTAGTAGGAGTCTCAGCAGTTCAGTTCACTTTGTTTGCCTTAGCCCTAGCCCCGTGTTGTTGTGTGTAGATAATGAGGATACAAAGGACCTCCTCAGTGAGGTCCTCATTGAGGTCCTGGTCCTCCTACAGCATAGCCCGGAGAACCCTCTCAAAGGTCTGTATCGACCCGCCGGCCAGTCAGGCACCTCACCCTCCAAGTACGCCAGTCACAGGTGATTACTACTTCTGTAGGTAGCTTACAGGGGTATCATAGTATCATTAAGTTAAGGATAATTTACAGAAGCAATTTTTTGTTGTTGCTCAATCAATCAGCGATTGAAAGAAACAAGAGATTATGTTCTGGCAACAGTTGTCAGCCGACATTTAGATAATTAAGTTTGCTCATGTAAAAGGGTCTTTAGTTGCTTTTTGACACTGCATTGTTAAATTTTTGTGTTATGAAATTCTGCGTCTTTTGTATATATTTGTTGTTTTCTCAATATGGGGGTAAAAGATGTTTATGTTTTTGACATGTGCTTTTTGGATTCTATTTATATATTTATTTGTTGTGTACATCAGACACTGTGACACACGCACACACATGCAACACACGCACGCACACACACAAAGACATGCACGCACACGCACAGACATACACACACAAAGACATGCACGCACACACACAGACATACACACGCACGCACACACACACAAACAAACAGGTATGCTAATTTGTAGAAGACAAGGATCACACGAGTTCCGTTGCTACCTAGTTCTCATCCATACCTTCGTCACAGCTTTCCGTGTTGACAGATCTCATCCACTGATGTTGTCTTACCCACAGTTCCATACTTCCGAGGCGACAGTTCCCGTTTGAGAAGTTCCAGCCAGAACAGTGTAGAGAAACTGACATGATAAACTACCTGCTCGACTGCTATGAGAGAGTCAGTCTGGAGGAGAGGAACTCTCCAAAGGTGGTTCGGAGAAGGCAGTTGTAACTTACGCTGATAGTGTTGTCATTGACGAAAATACTGTTGAACATTTTCCAAAACATTTTTGCCATTTTAGTTTCTTAATAAATATTTTGATAAAAAAAAAGGAATATCTTTGGAAAAGATGTCTAGAGGTCTTGTACTGCGTTTGTTATTATACTGTTTGATCGTCTATATGGATCCATCGAAATGGATCTGTTGTTTGTAAAATCTGCAGTTCAAACACTGCTTTGCAGTGTTTATGGATTATATATGTTATACTTTTGTTTGCGTCAAATTGTATGGGAAGGATCTCAAGAGAAATAATGTATAATTCGCATGGATGTTTTGCTCTTGGAACAGTTTTAGAAATAAACAAAATGTTAATTTTTTTATCAATTTTTTTGCTAATATTCTTTACCAGCATTAATTATATTAAATTCACCAATGGCCACATGTTTGCATCTGAATGTTATTAGTCTTTAGTAGAGAAATGTATCGCAATAATAATCTAAAACGATGCTCATTCTAAACAATATGCTGCAGAGCGGTGTGCCATTCCTTTGAATACAACATAAATTTGAGATTAATGTCAAAGTGAGATGTTTTGAACATATGGTGTGTTACACTTGTACAATTGTGTGATTGTGTTTGTGTCGTAGACGGCAAGTGCCCCAGCCATGTGTGAGTTGCTGTCAGAAGTGAGGGGCCAGTGCGTGTGTCACGCCACCCTTGTACTGCGTGGCAGGTTCTCTGACAACAGGCAAGTAGAATCACTATTAACACTTTGTTACAGTATCAAGTATCATCTAGTGGCGATAGTAAAAGTTAGTGTGACAGTATTTTAGTGTTAGTACTTTACTCTGACCTTTTGGAAGAAAAGCAACTTAATTTTTTTTAAATTCCCCATTGGCTAGAGGTCCGGTTTTTTAGGGTTTGCACTGTTAGATTAATGTAAATCAATTGTGTGTAATATTGTGCATATCTTCTGTGATTGCTATGAGTTTGCAGTATGTATCGATCAGGTGGGGATGTTTTACTTGAAACAGTTCAAATTATTTACATAATTTACAAATACTCCAGGAAACAGACTTTTACATCAGTATGCACATAGCACCACCAGGTGGATGGGCATTTTTCTCAATAAACTTAATGACACATCACTGATATCATGTAAGTTGTCTTGTGTTCCCAGGATAGGGAGCAGGTCCTCATCCCTGATACTTCCCTTCCTCCTCAACAACAATCTCCCACCCGCCTTTCTCTCGGAGCTCATCTTCCGAACGTCCAACGACCCAGACACCTTCACACAGATCTTTGAGCCCATACTTCGAGGTCTCGTGTTGACAATGCGACGTCTGTCATTCGACACTCATGACTACAAACAGCCGTTGATGGTGCTCAGTGCACTGTGTGATATTAAAGTAGGAAATACTCGGCCTTTGTGCAATTTGGTGAGTGTGTGTTGTTTGCACCTGGTAGATGTTTTCACTTGTGTCTGTTATTTTATGTTTGTAGGATGCTAGACTAACCAAGTTAATTTATTATTTACATTCAGATTACTGTGATCAATCTATTTATTTTATCTTTCATATTTACTAACAGTGGTGTTTTTTTTGCTTCTTATCATGTTTTAAATAATGCCCTCAGGAAACAAATTATTATTTATTGTGTTTCTTTGTTAGAAAGTAATTAATGTTGAATGTTCTTTAGTCGCACGGATTACCATTTTGAAATAAAACTGAATTCACTGTCTAAAGGTTTACAACTAATTCAAATTTGAACGTATGTCAAGAAATTCTTTGAAGTCATGTCGGTTATTGATGCTTCACCATAAATGCGCTTCGTTGCTCTGCATTCACACTGTTAATTTTACTGCTTTTCTAAAAATTAATTCTTTTAGCAATTTGCACTGTCTCTCTTTTCCCCCAGAGATACCATTTTGTCAAGTTCAATTTTCACGTAGTTCGTATATTGAACCACTTACAGCTGCAGCGATTCTTATTTTTCCAAGAGATCTTTGACATTTGTACAATATAAAATATCACCATCAATTCACTTTCAGCAGCCTCATGTGTTCATGCTGACAACATTTGTGGTTTTACTACACTTTATCAATATGTTTACATACTGTGTCTACAATGATTACAAAGTCATTGTATTCTGTCATCTGTAGATTGTGCGTCAAAGTAACTGGCTGCCAGAGCCTGTCACACAGGCAGTTGGTATGGAACTGGAGAAACTCTCCTTTCTTGGTCCCTTCTTTGGGCTCTCAGTCTTCGCTGACGACAATGTAAGTATATATGTGCATGTGTCATGCAGATGTAAGCTTGTCAACGTATATGATAGTAGGTTGATCATCATCATTGCTGACCATTGTATTATTTGGTCAATCCTGATCACACTTTGTTTCAAGAACCATCTCCTGTTTGTAATCAACTTAATAAACCAGGAAATTGTCAGTAAGCAAAGTGACTTTTCTTCAGATAATTTCCTGCAATTAGTCTGCAACAATTTTATCTTATGTGTAGCAAATATGTGTGTGAATTCGTACTGCTTACTGTGTACAATAAAATGAATAATTATTGTTTCTGGTGGAATTTGCCTACAAGCTTTTTGTCTGCATGAACTACGATGACATATTCAGTGATTCAAGTGTTGATATTCTGTCTGTAGGCTTGTCTTGGTGTGTGTTACAGACTAAGGTTGTGGAGAAGTTCTTCAGCAACCCACAGATGACTACAGCCAATGCCCGACTCATCAACGACACCCTCCAACACTCTATGCAGTTTGCTAGGGTTGGTGGCTTCAGCCTTATTTTGTAGATATACAATTATTTTCAACATCTTCTGTAGCCCAAAATCTGGAACAAACTCCCCATCAGTTTAGAAACGTGTGAAACAATAGCCATCTTCGTGGGACATGGTGAAGTAATGGCTAAAGCATCAAACTCACAATCAAGAGGTTCAGGGTGGGTGGGTGTTTGGGTGCCGTGAGTGCTTGCATGTATGTAATTTATTATATATAATTTGTTTTACTACGTTTTTTATTATGCATTCTTAACTGTGCATGATGTCAGTGTTCTTGATCATGTTTGTTTGTGCGAGCGTTTATGTAAAACGTGGACAATTTTCAGGAGGAATTATTCAAAATCATGCACACCTTCCTAGTGAACAGTGAGACAAGAGATGCAGCCATGGCGTACTTGATGGCCGGGGTAACAAGGAATCAAAAGAGGTCTCAGATACAGGTACGACTACTTTATTTTAGCTTTTGTAATTATGGAGTTATGTAAATCGTTGTAAAATGTCCTTGCACAAGCGCACAGGCTTCAGAGTTTATTGGTAAGTGTTCACTCTATCATTTTTATAACGTTAGCTGCTAGCACCTACACAAAGTATTTTTATTTGCTAAAAATATTTTTGCAAAAAATTATCATATCTCTTAAAAGTGCATCTTTGTTAAACATTGTCGCAATTCATATTGTTGAACCACAGTTCCACTGACCTTTGACCTTGACCTTTCACCTGTAGACGGATGAGAGACTGGTGTGTGGCGATGGCTTCATGCTCAACTTCCTCTCCGTCCTACAACATCTCTCTGTCAAGATCAAGCTGGACAAGGTCGATCCGTATTACCCGAACCATCCTCGATGCTGCCTCAATGTCAAGGACGACTCCCACCTCCACGCGACCTCCAGTCAGGTCACCGAGTGGATCGAACAACTCAGTACGTGCAACATTTGTACTCTTGTGAAATATATATATATTATAATGTGATTTAAGTCATCCATGGTCATTGTGTCATGGTCATTGTGTCATGGTCATTGTGCCATCACTCTTGGTGAATGAAAGCGCACATGGAATTTGCTACAAATTATTAATATTTTGTATTAATTTACATTTATTACTACAAGATAAAGAAATGACAAAATGGTCCATAAGAACGGGATGGCTACAAACATTGTATAAAGTTGGTGGTCCTCACCATAAGCTAGAGGTCCACATATTAAATTGTTGTAAATTTAGGAGAAAATGCACCTTTTGAGAGATGGTGGTCAAAACAGCAAGTTGCTAGTCTTGTGCCATCAGATCGATTAGAGTATATCATACCCTGGGTAGAGTATATCATATTCTGGGTACTATTATAATAACAATCCAGTAATTTACGTCACTTTCTGTCATCCCTTGTGAGCAACCAGATCGACACAATACAATACAATTTTGTTTTCTTACACCACTTAGGGATCATCTCAGAACATTGATGTCTGATATTAGATTAGACAAAGTTACTTTCATCTGGCGTCAGCCTCCACCTCCCTCTTCTCAGACGGAAGTTTGTAAACATTGATATGATGATATTTAATATATTAACAGCATCGGTCCGAAGCGTAAAATATCTATGTCTGATGCCGGACGAAACTGCCTCTGACCCCCCTCCCCCAAACAAAAGTAATTCCATCTGATATCAGACACCGACATTCTGAGATGACATGTCACCACCTGTTTAGTAGATCTGTACATCTGTAATAATGCCATCTTCCTACACAGACTGTGACCCGAGCCATCACTGGGAGCCGCCCAAGTTCCCGACAGAGTGTTACTTCCTCACTCTCCACTGCCACCACCTGAGTGTTCTACCCATCATCCGCAAGTACCAGCGCCAGCTGCGTGCCACCCGAGATTTGCAGCGTATCATCGAGGAGACTCAGAACCTCGAGTCGCAGTGGAGAGACTCCCCTGTCGCCCTGCGCAACAAGGAGCTCCTCAAGAGGTGGAAGTCTCAGGTCAAGGTTCGTGTGCTCTCATTGGTCGATTGTCCAAAGTGTGGTGTTTGACAGAGTTGTTTTGTAGTGTATATTATAGTCAGACCTCATTTAACCTTTGTATTATTCATACATACAGTTTTAATAAATTTTTAGTTTTATTTATCTTAGCATTAGATTTTAATATCTAATCAACTTAATGTAATTTAGCCTTATATTTGTTTTTATACAATATGTTTAGCTGTTTTGTTTCATAATTTCATTTACCCATAATTTTACTATGCATCTATAGGTTTATTTATATATACAGTCGCGCCTCGTTATAACGCGCCCCGTTATAACGCGGATTCGGTTATAACGCGGTCGGTCGTGGACCCCAAATTTCTGCTGCCAGGGGGAAAATGGGCGCTATGAGAAACTTTATTAACACGATAATAACTCAATTGTTTTGTGTGAAGTTATGCCCGTCTTTGTCCATGACATTTATATATTGAAAGACTAGTTGGCGGACAATAAATTTAACGTTGACATACAACGGCAACGAATCAAGTGTGAGGCGCGTCACTACGTTGCCGTTGTTTATTCTGCACTGCCAATGCTATCAAAGGAATAAGTTTCTTTGACTATAATTATGGTCAATTTTAACTTTAGGAACAGTAAATGTGGAGCGAGGTATTGTTTGTTTTGCGCCGACATCAAACGAATCGTTTCCAATCTGCTAGTCATGCTCAGTCATGGCTTCCGCGGATCGCGAGTTCGCCTGGTTTCGGCACCAGGCGGCTTGTAAAGTGCAATTGAAATTCACAAATACACCTTGTTTAAGAATGGGTTAAATACGTTTTAATACAGCTTAGTAGGCAAGATCAGTAAGCTAACATTGCGTAACAAATATTAGCTTTTCGCTGCGATGAACGAAAAGCTACTGCCTGTACTGGTGCACCAAAATATTAATTTGTCAACCGCATATGAATTGGTGAATCATAATATTGTTCAGCACGGTAAAATGCTTTCTAAATTGGTATATTGATTGAAAGACAAAGTTAAGCCAATTGTGAGCGTACTTATAGCTTTAAATCCTTAATAAACTCTAACACAGCGTTTGTCAACTCATTTGCGTATTCGGCTGCTGAGTGCCAGGTCATTATTTTAGATCTTACGTCAGCGGTACCATATTATCGTTCAGTCGGCTGTGGCTTATTGGTCCGTTGTTTATTTAAAAAATGGTACACATTTCATGAATTTTATTCAGTTTAACATTCAACAGGGTCCAACAGTGTATGACATTTAAACAGAATACACATTGACGTTGACTGGCAGTTTAATAAGCTTCATAAACTGCGTATAGTCTGCGCGACGTGCACAATTTGGCGTCGATGGCGTTCTTCGTGCAGCAGCGATGTCGATGTTGGTCGTCGTCGTAGCACCCCTGACGGCAGATATGGGAACGCACCACGTTTATAACGCGCCCCGTTTATAACGTGGATTCATTTCGTGGACCCCGACTACCGCGTTATAACCAGGCGTGACTGTACTAGGAGTTTGCTTGCTAACTTTATATTTTCCTGGTTTATTTCTCTTAAATGCGATCTTATGTGTCTTAGATATTTGCTGATTTTGTAAACACCCGTGAACAGGGTTTGATGGTGTATAAATAAAGTTTATTATTATCATCATTATCATTATTATTATAATCATAATTATCATCATCATTATTATTATTATCATTATTATCATCAACATTATTATCATTACTATTATCATCATTGTCGTCATCATTATTATCATCATTATTATTATCACCATCATTATTGTCATCATTATTATTAGTGTGTAAAATTCCCTGCTGCATATTGCAATAATAAATTATATTTATTTAATGGCAAAGATAAAAGGAAATGGGTTGCAAATAATTATATTGTAGTGCAACTCAGGTAGTTAGTAGGAGACTCGCAAGGGCTTATAATGGGAAAGTAACAAACTCTACCATATTAACTGGCCATCAGTTCTCTAGAATATTGTATAACTAAACATGTGGCAGAAGTACCAAGTAAGATAAATTGTTTATATTCAATTAAGTATTACTACTGTGGCTACTGTCTTTATTCTAATATCTTCTACAAACAATGTAAACTTAATATTCAGACCAATGCATTTATACCTGTCAAGTCCTCTGAAACTAAACAGTAGTCACGGCAGACAAAAACCATAAATTATCAGTAAAACGATAATCTTTACACGTAAATGCCCATGATGCACATAATAAAAACCAAGTTTGTAAGTACACGTGCATCAGACATTTATTTGTGAAGTGTGTTATAATCGACCGTGACTCGCTTCGCCAGTGTCACCATCTCGTCAGTGACAGCTAACTGGTAGCAATGAACGTCAACGTTCATCTTGCACTGTAAGAGTGCTGTCAGTAAAACATATATTCATGTAGTCAAAATGTTAATAAATTTGTAACTTAATCAATGTAACAATATTTTATGATATATTTTTTACTTGTTTTATATTGTTAACACCTTTGAGCAGGTTTTTAACCCGGAGACAGTGCACTTTATAAATTCTTTGTAATAATAATAAATAATAAATAAATAAAAGTTATAATAATTTGTAGTTGTAACACCTAGTATGAATTACAAACAGTGTAAAAACGCATACACAATAATCTTGATTTTCCTGGTATTTTGTGTTTGTTTCAGCGCCTACAAAAGGCGAAGTTGTGCGTGGACTCTGCGTTGATGGATGAGTGTCTCCTGCAGCACTGTCTGCAGTACTACGCCACCACCGCACAACTCCTCGTCAGACTCGTCATACCGCCCAATCAACAGTAAGTAGGTCAAGCTGGTCACGCCAACCAATCAACAGTATGCAGGTCAAATTGGTCCTCCAGCCAATCAACAGTAAGTAGGTCAAACTCATCATTCCAGGCATTTGACAGTAAGTAGGTCATCACAGGCGGATTGAGGGGGCCTAGGGGGCACTTGCCCCCCTAGACCTTAGGAATTAGGCGCAGACCTTTTATAATGGGCCCATGCGACCATGCCCCTCTAGACCGTTTGACATGTGCCCCCGTCCAGGTTGTAATAAGCTGAATTTACGGTGACATGGCTGCGAAAACCTTTCAACAGCAACAGTCTTCCAACGGTGACAGTCGAGCCAGGCGAGGGAAACGCTGAAGGAAGCACTGAAGAATAGCTCTAAAGGTATGGCCGTGCAGTGACAATAAATTTTCAACAGCCCCCCGATATCATCAATCCAGCCGAGACAGCGGCTGAAGTTATGGTAGCGAGACAGTAACAACATTTCTACTACACCATTTGGTTCAGGCGCCAGTGAAGGTTTTTGTGCCCCTCCTAGACTCACTTTCTGTATCTGCCCCTGGTTATGCTGGTCACTCCAGCCAATCAACAGAAAGTAGGGAATATTGGTCACTATAGCCAGTCAACAGAGAGTAGGTCCTGCTGATCACTCCAGGCAATCAACAGTAAGGCATTGAGTCACACGGACAGTTCATGAGCATATTCTGATATTGACTGTGGTTGGTGATGGTTTAATGACTGAATGATTAAACTAACTTTCAAACTGATATTAATTTGTCTAATAATGCTATTTAAAGTTAAACTTTTAAAAATATTAATATACAGGTATTGATGATCATCTGTGTCAAAATGTGTGTGTTACCGTTGATTTAATTTGTATGGAAATCTTAAAATTGCCATTTTATGACTATAGTTAGCAATTCATGGGTGAAAGGAAATATGCAGCATGTTCAAATGCATCTTCAAAACTGTGTCTTTCGGAGCAGTTGGGAACATGGATTCTTCTAAGTGAAACAGCTAAGCTTTAGCAAGCAGAGTTTATTGTGCTTGAGCAATGTACGGCCATGTAGGTGTTGTGTTTGTAGCCTAGCCCTGCCCCTGCCCCAGACAGTGCCGATGGTGTTTGCCACTCTGCCAGACTACTACCTGGAGGACCTGGCTGAGTTCATCCTCTTCTCTATACAGTGAGTCCACATGATAATCTGTGAATTGTTAACATGACATTCATACAGTATGCGAGAGGTTGCGACAGTTCATGCCTTTGCTACATTTTGGCGGTGTGCAGTTATGCGCATCATGAAAATGGGCAACATTTCAATTTCACAATGATATCAGTGTCACCAGTGTAAGTCAACTTGTTGCAAAGTTATGGGAGATTGAATTGGCCCATCAGAACAATTCAAGTTTTGAGAGAGTCATCATCAAAGTTAAATATCTACATGATAAATTGTATACTGTTCAATCAAAAACATGCATCAAAATACTTTTCAATATAATAACTCCAAATAGCATTATTAAAACAGGTAGTAAAGTGTTCATTGTTTCTAAAAATGCAAAAAACGATACTTTCAACCCAGCAAATGTATGTGTGAACATGCCAAATATCAATGGGCAATTCCAGGAACTTGCTTGCAATTGCAATTCTGCCAACAGTGGATGTTTACTATTAGGATATTTTGTATTCAATTTGAACATTTCAATGAGTGCACCATTCAAACTGTGAACAATGTTTCAAGCTTATTAAACAAAATCCTGAAAAAGACACACTTTATTGTACAAAGCAGAACAGACACATTGATCCCATTCCTGTACACAGTGTACTAGCTTGAGAATTGCCACTGGGCTAGGCTCATAACGTAGTGTTTCTTCTGTTACTTGTATCAGTGCCACTGGTAGGCTAGGCTCATAGCGTAGTGTTTCTTCTATTACTTGCTGTATCAGCGCCACTGGTAGGCTAGGCTCATAGCGT
This sequence comes from Paraescarpia echinospica, assembly GCA_020002185.1. Lineage (NCBI taxonomy): Eukaryota > Metazoa > Annelida > Polychaeta > Sabellida > Siboglinidae > Paraescarpia > Paraescarpia echinospica. Next base: position 35,661,479 of record CM034537.1, read on the forward strand.
AGTGTTTCTTCTGTTACTTGTTGTATCAGCGCCATTGATAGGCTAGGCTCATAGCGTAGTGTTTCTTCTGTTACTTGTATCTGCGCCACTGGTTGGCTAGGCTCATAGCGTAGTGTTTCTTCTGTTACTTGTTGTATCAAGGCCACTGGTAGGCTAGACTCATAGCGTAGTGTTTCTTCTGTTACTTGTATCTGCGCCACTGGTAGGCTAGACTCATAGCGTAGTGTTTCTTCTGTTACTTGTTGTATCTGCGCCACTGGTTGGCTAGGCTCATAGCGTAGTGTTTCTTCTGTTACTTGTTGTATCTGCGCCACTGGTAGGCTAGACTCATAGCGTAGTGTTTCTTCTGTTACTTGTTGTATCTGCGCCACTGGTTGCTAGGCTCATAGCGTAGTGCCACTGGTTGGCTAGGCTCATAGCGTAGTGTTTCTTCTGTTACTTGTTGTATCTGCGCCACTGGTAGGCTAGGCTCATAGCGTAGTGTTTCTTCTGTTACTTGTTGTATCTGCGCCACTGGTAGGCTAGGCTCATAGCGTAGTGTTTCTTCTGTTACTTGTTGTATCTGCGCCACTGGTAGGCTAGGCTCATAGCGTAGTGTTTCTTCTGTTACTTGTTGTATCAAGGCCACTGGTAGGCTAGACTCATAGCGTAGTGTTTCTTCTGTTACTTGTTGTATCTGCGCCACTGGTAGGCTAGGCTCATAGCGTAGTGTTTCTTCTGTTACTTGTTGTATCTGCGCCACTGGTAGGCTAGGCTCATAGCGTAGTGTTTCTTCTGTTACTTGTTGTATCAAGGCCACTGGTAGGCTAGACTCATAGCGTAGTGTTTCTTCTGTTACTTGTTGTATCTGCGCCACTGGTAGGCTAGACTCATAGCGTAGTGTTTCTTCTGTTACTTGTTGTATCTGCGCCACTGGTAGGCTAGGCTCATAGCGTAGTGTTTCTTCTGTTACTTGTTGTATCAAGGCCACTGGTAGGCTAGACTCATAGCGTAGTGTTTCTTCTGTTACTTGTTGTATCAAGGCCACTGGTAGGCTAGGCTCATAGCGTAGTGTTTCTTCTGTTACTTGTTGTATCAGCGCCATTGATAGGCTAGGCTCATAGCGTAGTGTTTCTTCTGTTACTTGTTGTATCTGCGCCACTGGTTGGCTAGGCTCATAGCGTAGTGTTTCTTCTGTTACTTGTTGTATCTGCGCCACTGGTAGGCTAGACTCATAGCGTAGTGTTTCTTCTGTTACTTGTTGTATCAAGGCCACTGGTAGGCTAGGCTCATAAAGTAGTGTTTCTTCTGTTACTTGTATGTGATAGGCTAGGCTCATAGCGTAGTGTTTCTTCACTCAGCGCCACTGGTAGGCTAGGCTCATAGCGTAGTGTTTCTTCTGTAGTGTTTCTTCTGTTACTTGTTGTATCTGCGCCACTGGTAGGCTAGACTCATAGCGTAGTGTTTCTTCTGTTACTTGTTGTATCAAGGCCATTGGTAGGCTAGGCTCATAACGTAGTGTTTCTTCTGTTACTTGTTGTATCAGCGCCACTGATAGGCTAGGCTCATAGCGTAGTGTTTCTTCTATTACTTGCTGTATCAGCGCCACTGGAAGGCTAGGCTCATAGCGTAGTGTTTCTTCTGTTACCTATTGTATCTGCGCCATGCATTCAGCTGCTGTTAGAAGACAAAAAAATTTGTCGATATCACTGATCATATCCAATAATGTGCAATTTTCCATTTTGTCATTATTATTTAAAGGGGGGGTGAAACGCATAAACGTCATTCATTTGGCCCTTTTTAATCACTATTCATGACTGGTGCTTCCATAAAAAGTATGTATTTAAATGTATGCCACACAACAGCTGCATTGCATCCCCTTTAAGAACATATGTTATAAATGTGGAATATACATCTCAGTTTAAAATGTCATTAGTAATCAATCGTCTTTACCAATTTTATCCTTTTCTCATCAGAAGACAAATACAACACGATAATTACTTTCAGATTTAAAAACGTTGGTTACCTTCACCTTCCCTACAGGTACCAGCCAAGCATCCTGGCTGACCCGAGCATCGAGGACTTTGTAACACTATTGATTGTGTTCATCTGCACGGCCCACTACATCAGCAACCCCTACCTCGTCGCCAAGCTGGTCGAGGTCGTCTACATCCTCAACCCCGGGGTGCAGCGCAACACGCAGCAAGTGAACAACACCCTGCTCAATCACCCTCTCGCTCTATTGCATCTCGTGCCTGCCCTCATGAGGTTCTACACAGGTGGGTGGGGGAGATGATGAACAGGGAGGGTGTTAAGGTTCACTACCCCCACAGTAATGATAACATTATATTATAACGTTGTTTTGTTATTGATCATCGACTTATTTTGTTAAAATGTTAACATTATTGTAATAGTTTTTGTTGATATATTTAACACACACACACACACACACACACACACACACACACACACACACACACACACACACACACACACACACACACACACACACACACACAAAGTTGTTGATATAAATTAGATTATTGTTTGAGGGGAGACTTTAAATATAACATTTACTATCTGGTTGTTGACATACCTTTTAAGTTATAAGTAAAGTAAAACATTTCATAGTTCCATTCTGTATCAACAAAGCTGTGATGTATTGCAGACATTGAAACAACATATTCTATGAGAAGTTTACCATTCTCTGCCACATCAGTTTTATATTTTACATTTTGCTGCCACATCAGGTTTATATTCTACCATTCATTGCCACATCAGTATTATATTCTAACATTCGCTGCTACATCAGTATTATATTCTACCATTCGCTGCTACATCAGTATTATACTCTACCATTCGCTGCCACATCAGTATTATATTCTATAATTCATTGCCACATCAGTATTATATGCTACCATTCATTGCCACATCAGTATTATATTCTACCATTCATTGCCACATCAGTATTAAATTCTTCCATTCGCTGCCACATCAGTATTATATTCTACCATTTATTGCCACATCAGTATTATATTCTACCATTCATTGCCACATCAGTATTATATTCTACCATTCATTGCCACATCAGTATTATCTACCATTCATTGCCACATCAGTATTGTATTCTACCATTCATTGCCACATCAGTATTATATTCTACCATTCATTGCCACATCAGTATTATATTCTACCATTTGCTGCCACATCAGTATTATATTCTACCATTCATTGCCACATCAGTATTATATTCTACCATTCATTGCCACATCAGTATTATATTCTACCATTCGCTGCCACATCAGTATTATATTCTACCATTCATTGCCACGTCAGTATTATATTCTACCAATCATTGCCACATCAGTATTATATTCTACCATTCATTGCCACACCAGTATTATATTCTACCATTCACTGGTACATCAGTATTATATTCTACCATTCATTGCCACAGTATTATCTCCTACTTCAGACATTGAGACGACCGGCTCAAGCAGTGAGTTCTATGAGAAGTTTACCATTCGCTACCACATCAGTATTATCTTCCGCACTCTCTGGGAGATCCCTGTTCACCAAGCCAAGATCATCGAAGAGGCTAAGTATGTACAGATGCACTGAACATTGATACAGATTCTTCAGCAGACAACAGCCTGCGTAAAAGTAAAACTTTAGAAATTGTTGCCTATTTTCTCACTGTTTGTGTGATTCTCTGGTATTTAATACACACATTCGCTGTCTTGTTTTCTTTTCACCCCTTTCCTTATTCACCCAACTGTTTTTTCCCACCCGTACACACCTAACACTTTCCTTTGCTTGTCTGTTTACCTACACATACCTATTCAATCACCCGAGACTGCGTAATCATATTGAGTAATCGTGTGGAATTGTTGATGTTTACATTGGTCAAAAGACAAAATAATCATAATGGATTACATTGCCAGAGCAATCCTAGTTACAATTACTGTTTTCTTTGTGATTACAGCTACAACGCAAACAGACAGACATGGTGTCAATTATATAATATAAAATAATATGATTGTTTACAGTTGGTAACAATTAGCAGGTTGTAAACCAATCACATACAGTAGCTAAGCCAAAAAAAGTAAGCACGTTTGCTACAATCACAATCAACTACATTAATTTGTTCAAAGTATTCGTCCTTATACTCCTAATTTTTTAAGGGTAATTGGAATTGATTACATTTGTGGTATAATCGCCCCATCTCTGTTAACCACCCAGTTATATGACCTTTGTTCACTGGTGTTGCAGCTCTGGTCAGCAGTTTGTGAAGTTTGTGAACATGTTGATGAATGACACAACCTTCCTGCTGGACGAGAGTATGGACACACTGAAGAGTATCCGGGAGCTGCAGGAACTCAGGGAGAACAAGACAGAGTGGGACAAACTCACACAGGTACACATGCTCACTTCCGACCACTAGCCACTACCTGCATTCTGCATGAAAGAGTAGTAATCTTTGAGGCATAATTTATAGCATCATTGCGTTCACAAATAATAAGTATAATTTGTTAAATGTATTAATTAAAAGTCACAATTATATACAAATATTAATTGAAATGTCAACAAATAGTCGTATAACAGTCATCATATCAAGACAGTGGTCATTTGAAACAGTTTATGCACTGCTATAAGTATGTTGAAATTCATGGGTGTTCAGATGGTGCTTGAATGAAGTCGGCAGAGGAGCATCATGCAGGGAAAGTGGCAGTTTGTTCTGTTGGAATGGGGCTTCACATTTGCCTTTTACAGTGGCCATTATAGTAAGCTTGTCAGACCTGGTTCTTCTTCTTCTTCCCCTTGCTCCCTTGCGGGCTGGGGTCAACGTCACTTGGTAGCTTCTTCTACTTTTCTTGTCAGTTCTTTCCACCTCTCTCTTTCATCCGCAATTGCCATCCATTCATGGCTGTTCACGCCAGCCCTCCCCAGGTCTCGTTTTATGCTGTCGTTCCATCTCAGCCTTGGTCTTCCTCTCCTTCGTCTGCCCTCCACAGGTCTCGTTTTATGCTGTCGTTCCATCTCAGCCTTGGTCTTCCTCTCCGTCGTCTGCCACCCTCTTCTACTTTCCACGCTCTTTTCGCCAGTCTGTCTTCACCCATTCTATGTACATGTCCCGCCCATCTCATTCTGTTACCGGCTACTTTCCTCTTTAGATGTTTTTTCATTCCAATCTCCTCTCTCAATTCCTTCATCTTCCTTCTATCCTCTCGTGTTACTCTACATATTCTTCTGACCCAGTTGTTTTCTGCTACCTGTAGTTTCTCCTCCGTCTCTCTGTCAGTGGCAGTGTTCCCAACCCATATATACAGGCTGGTACAACGCAGGCTTCTAACACTTTTCCTTTCAGTTGTTTCTTCAGTTTTCTGTCCCACATAATGCCTTCTACCCTCTGCTGCTGCTCCTGCTTGCACCCTCCTCTGTATTTCTTTAATACTCCTTCCATCCTCACACACTGTACCGCCCAGGTATACAAAGCTGTTCACTTGTTTAATGGTCTTTCCGTCAATAACTACATGCAGATCTACCTCCTGTTCTCCTATCCACATTACTTCAGTCTTCTCCAGATTCATTCGGAGGCTGTGTTTTCTGAAGGTGTCACTGCATTCTTGCAAAGCTTTCTGTAGTTCCTCTTTGTTATCAGCCACCACTGCTAAGTCTTCTGCATACAGTATCTTCTTAAGCTCTTCCTGCTCCGATATCTTTCCACTGATCAGGTTCATCACCATAATGAAAAGCAGGGGACTCAAGGCACTTCCCTGTCTGAGTCCTACTTCCACTCCAAATTGTTCCAATGTTTCTCCTTCGACTCTCACTACTGCTGTTGTCTCCTTGTACATTTCCTCCACCATTCTGGCTTCTGCTTCTCCAACCTCCATCCATCTCGTGACTGCAAATGCGAGTTCTCTCGGCATGGTGTCAAATGCCTTTTCCAGATCTACAAAACCGAACGCTACATCCTTTTTAAATTCTCTCTTCTTCTCGATGATTTGTCTGAAGGCAAACAATCCATCATCTGTTCCTCTCCCTTTCCTAAATCCCACCTGATTCTCTCCGATTTTGCTCTCCACTGAAAGCCTCACCCTAGCATCCAGTATCCTTTCCAACAATTTCAGGGCTTGACTCAGTAATGTGATGCCTCTGTATCTCCCTGGGTCATGGATGTCCCCTTCCCCTTTCCATATCGGCACAATCACTCCTCTTTGCCACTCTGCTGGTATCTCTCCTGCTGTGAAGCACACATTAAACAGCCTGGTCAGCCACTTGATTCCAACTAGTCTGTTTGCTTTCACCATTTCCACTGAGAGTTCATCCACTCCTACAGCCTTTCCAGTTTTCATCTTCTTTACTGCTTTCTCTACCTCTTCTTCTGTTATTGTCCTCACCTCCAGCTCTCTCCTTACGGTATGAGGTATCTCTATCTCATATTCTTCCTCCGGATTTAGTAGTTTCTTGAAGTACTCCTCCCAAACATCCAGCACTTGTTTTGCTCCAGTGACCAGTGTCCCGTCGCTTCTCTTCATTGCTGAACTTCGTATAGTATCTTTGCTGTCTCTATCTCTATCCCTGGCAAGTTTGAAGATCAGTTTTTCCCTCCATCTTCTTCAATCCTATCACATAATTCCTGCTGTTTTTCATCTCTTGCTTTAGCAACTGCCTTATTTGCTGCCTTCTGCTTCTCCCGGTACTTCTGCTTCAACCTTGTCTTTTCTTCATCACTCGCTTCTTCCAAACACTTCAGTGCCTCCTTTTTTTCTCGTATTGCTTGTTCAACTTCCTGGTTCCACCATCACTGTTCTTTCTTCTTTCGACTTTGTGTCAGCTGTCCTGATGTTCAGCTACATATCTCCTCAGTTGTTCTAACAAAGCCTTCCTTAAGTGCTTTCCACTCTGATTCCACATCCTCCCTTTGTTCTTGGAGTAGCCTGAACTTCCTCTCTACTTCGGTTTTGTATTGGGCCATCACCTCTCCTTCACATTTCCACCATTTTATTACCTGTCTTTGTTTCTTCCTTCCCTGTTTGCCTCTTCCTTTCCACATTTCATAAACCACTGGTTTATGTTGGCTCGTTATGTGCTCTCCTGCCAGAACTTTGCAGTCCCTAACCTTGTTCAACTGGCTGCTTCTAACAATCAGCAGATCTATCTCTGTTCTGTTGTTTCCACTTCTGTATGTGATCTTGTGTGATTCCTTCTTCTGAAAGATGGAGTTTACCACCACTAGCTGATTTCTGCCTAGCATCTCGACCAGATCTTGTCCCTCTCTGTTTCTCGTTCCATATCCGTACTTTCCTAAGGTCTCCTCACTGTTCTGTCTCTTTCCTACATGTGCATTTAGATCACCTGCCACAACCAGCATTGTCTCCGGCTCCACATGCCCAATAATTTCTTCCAGGTTGTTTCGGAATGCTTCCTTGTCTTCTTGAGTTCTCCCTGTCTGCGGTGCGTAGACCGATAGTATGCACATCATCTCTCCACCAACTAACATCCACACTGCAATTATCCTGCCTTCCCATCGTTCCACCCTGATGACTTCCTTGCTGTATTCCTCCTTCATAATTACTCCCACTCCATTTGTCCTTCCATCTCCCCCTGCATGCAGCATCTTAAACCCATCTCCCAGGTCCACTGCCCAGTCTCCTTTTCGCTTGGTTTCTTGTACCCCCATCACTGACAGTTGCCGCCTCTTCATTAGCTCCACCACCTGCACTCGTTTCCCCGTCATTGTTCCCAAATTGAGAGTGGCAAACCAGACTTCGCATGAGAGTCGATGCCGGCTGTTCGACCCTCCAGGTCTTCGCAGATTTCTTGCTAGTGCCTGAGTCTCAGCGCGTCGGTTCCCCCACACGCGGTAGCCAATCTCGTAATTACTAAGTGACATAGCATATAATTGAGGTCATTTATTCGAGCCACATGGCGCTGCCCATACTGACCCATGTGGTGGGTTTGTCTTCCAGGTTTTCCTTCCCATAGGTCAATGTCTTCCATGACTAGTGGACTTGATCTGCCCATGGTTTGAAGTCAGAGTTTTCCTTCTCCTAGACCCACTGCCTGTCAAGGCTAATGAGTTGGGTCTACCCAGGTTTTAAATCAGAGTTGTCCCTCTCCTAGATCCTTAGCATGTTAGCCTGGGACCGTAAGGTGCCCAGTTACCGCAGTGTACCACAAGGAGATCTTGCTAGAGTCTTGTCTATGGAGAGGCTATGTACCAGCAGGGGAGACTTATGCACTCATGTCCCTTTTCGCCCCTGTGAAGGGGCTAGCTGGCGGTCGCAACTGAAAGCGAGAGCAAGAAGCGCATACACTTCAATGTACTCACTATACTGCGACACTATACGCATCACACAGACCTGTGCTTGCACCACACCACAGACCTGGTTGCTAGGCAAAATGGTATGCAATGGATCAGTAAATTTAAGGATGATATCAAAACACAGATGTGCAGCAGTACACCAAATCAATATTGCTTAACTTCAGTCTGCCCTCTTGTCATTGACAGATGTTACAAAAGGAGCAGCTGCCTTCCGCATAGTGTGTATAATGATGTGTGTCAATGTGTATCACGTGTATCACATGTATCTCGTATCATGTGTACCCCATGTATCACATGTATCCTGTGTATTACATGTACCCCATGTATCACATGTACCCCATGTATCATGTGTATCCCATGTATCACATGTATCCTGTGTACCATGTGTATCACAAGTACCCTGTGTACCACGTGTATCCCGTGTATCCCATGTATCACATGTACCCAATGTAATATATGTATCATGTGTATCACGTGTACCCCATGTATCATGTGTACCACATATGATGTTCCAGGAGCAGCTGCGATCTGTTTAGTGCGTCTAGTGATGTGTGTCACGTGTACCCATGTATCATGTGTACCCCATGTATCACGTGTACCCCATGTATTACATGTACCCTGTGTATGATGTTGCAGGAGCAGCAGCAGTCGAAGCAGAAGCAGCTATCCCAGGAGGAGAGACAGTGTCGGTCGTACCTCACCCTCGCCACGGAGACAGTCGACATGTTCCACTACCTCACTGGACGCATCCAGGAGCCTTTCCTCACTCCGGTGAGTTTTACTGCCATCTCCATCATCCGTCCCCACTCACGCCATCTCGTTGTTGTTCCTCACTCCCCTCTTAATACCGCCAAATCTCTCTTCACACACACTCCTCCGTATTCTCTTCTCCCTCTGCTCTCAGGGCATCCATTCCTTCCACATGTCCAGCCTATTTTAACTGAATCCTCTCCAGTGTCCTCCTGAAACTCTCTTTCATACGAACCTCCTCCCTCACCTCCATTCTTCACGTATCTACTCTTTTCATTTCCGCAGTTCTTCCTATTTTGTGAGTGACCCTACTAGTGGCAGCTTTTCTGTCATATTTACGAAAAACATTTGAGTTGCAGATTTTGAAAATTTATCTCCGATGTTTGCTGAATGAAAAATCATTGTTCTTGTATTACAACTTCCGTAATGTGGCTTATCAATGGTGGATTGCAGACTTTAGCTGATCGACTCGCTGCAATGCTGAACTTCAACCTGCAGCAGCTTTGTGGCCCCAAATGTAACAACCTGAAAGTGCGGAACCCGGAGAAGTACGGCTGGGAACCGAAGAAACTGCTCAACCAGCTGACAGACATCTACCTGCATCTCGACAAGAGCAGCAAGTTCGCTGAAGCCATCGCAAACGATGAGGTTGGTACATGACTGCACCAAAAGTACATGCTGGAATCTGTTGCTCTCAGTGTGCCATGGAATATGCTGTTCTCAGTGAATCCTGAGATAAGCTGTTCTCAGTGCATGATGGTGATGGTGCATCAAACACATTTGCTCCTCTTTTGTTATGAGTATGTCAATCAAAACAAATGTTTTAATTAAGCAAACATTTACGGTGTTCATTTACGTCATGAGCTTTCAGTTCCTAGATGTTATTTAAATACTTAATAATAGAATATGCCATTTTCACAAAAACATGAATTTGTGGAAGAGGAATAGAAAAAATGGTCGGTTTTAGTGAAATACTCAAACAACGAAAACATGTTTAGTAAACAGGTGCTATCTGAATAGAATTGTGATGCACGTATTGTTTAATGAATCACTGTCATTACAGCTTGTCCATCACATATCCAGTGCCCAGTCTTGCGTGTCACTTAAGTATTATACTGATATATCTAACGGCAAAACCTACTGAGATTTCAAGGACAATAAATTTTGTAAAGTATCAAAAACTTACACGTACATTTCTCCATACGACATGATGTTTCCTCCAGAGGTCGTGCAGAATGGAGCTGTTCGAGGATGCCGTGTCGCGCATGATGCGTGCACACATCAAAACACCAAGCGAGATTGAGCAGTTCCACAACATCCAAGAGAAAGTTCAACTCCTGTTGATAGAGAAGAACCAGACGGAGCAGGACTTTGGCGACATCCCTGATGAGTTCAGAGGTCAGCAATGGCTGTATAATGTGTAGATTGTCATTTGTGAATGCTTAAAGCTCCTTCCACAATTCAAAATTTCTGCCCATTTTGTTTCAAATTAATTTCGCAAAAAATTAATCCTATCTAGAATTGACTCTGGTATGTCACCTTGTTTGTACAATTTTTTGTTTTTGTTTTGGTTAAATCATCATGGTACATTGCAAAATTTAAAATCAATGAATCTGATTCACGGTAGGCGAGGAGGGAATCTTAAGATTCCCATGTTGATTGTTAAAATTCTCTACTGATAAAGCATTATATCATATTGACAGGATCCATTCTTGATAGACACATTTCATCCAGTTCCTACACTTACCCTCCAGTTTAATCTCAGCTTGTCTCAGTTCTTTTCCTTTTTAACTCCAACAAAATCATCTGTAGGTTTTATTCCTGATAAAATAATTATGTTCTGAATAATAAAAAGCATACAGACATTAGTGTACAAAATTAGCCAATGAAACCCAGAAACATTACTGTAATGTGGCGGTGTTGTTTAGATCCGCTGATGGATACTCTGATGACAGACCCGGTGGTGCTGCCGAGTGGCACGGTCATGGAGAAGTCTATAATCGTGCGCCATCTGCTCAACTCCCAGACTGACCCCTTCAACCGACAGCCACTCACAGAGAGCCAGCTCCAGCCAGGTGACCACTCTTGCTCTCCGTGCATTCTGGGATAGGTTGCTCCCGGTGCATTGTGGAATTTATTGTTCTTGGTGCAAGATGGGATGTGCTATTCTCAGTCAATCATGGGATTTATTTTGATTTATGACATGTTGGATATAGCAAACGTATGCCAATCAGCCAATGATTTGTTAGAATAAAACATGTGAGAAGTTTATTCTGGTGTAGTACGGCAATGTGCATGCGTAAGACAAAACAGTGGGCAGATGAGTTCTCAAAACACCTCTTTTCTAGTTGTTTGTCTACATGCGTGTGTATTACCGGTAGTGATAAATCACAGTCCAAAGAGGGTTTTTCCTTTTGAGTCTTCCATTGTATCTAGATTCAATGATTTGTTGATTTATTGGTGTTTGTCTTTCTTTCAGCCACTGAACTGAAGCAGAAGATTACAGACTGGGTGAAAGAGAAACGGAAAAAGTGATCCCTATAGATGTTAACAGCTTACACTGATCAACAGATACTCCAGAGGTCAACCATAGACTGAAGTGATCACTAGATATAATACAGACTCAATTGACTAACTTCAGACTCCAGCAAAAACTTCAGTAATCACCACAAGTCATCACTATGGAATATACAACTGAACTGGCCACCAGAGACCCTAGTCATCAGAACAGACTGTTGTGACCTGTGTACATGTTGAGTACATGTCTCTACTGAATCCACTAAGGTGGCTACATCCTCCGATGGTCATTACAAATGGAAATCATCAGTTGTGACTCTAATGGTGATTACACATTTGTATGATCATGCTAGTGAATGGAACTCCAAATACCCTCTCTGTGATCACCGGTTGAACACTAATCAGTCATTATGGTATGCGACAGAAAGGACAGTACAAGTCGGAGTTCTGTTACAAAAACAAAGTGCCGCTTAAGGCCAGACACGGCAGGTAGATAGGATTATTTTTTAATTTGTGCAAACAGTTCAATTTTTTCTGCCCAATGCATGAAATGGGTCCTACTGAGTAAAATATATATTGAACTTTTTTCAGCCAGACCCCCCGTTTCCATGGTAACAAACAAAATGGCTGCCATTTTGAGCAAATATTGGCTAATTTGGAAAAGCTGCCACTTTTTATTGAATCCATATATCGGTATAATTCTTGCAAATCCATGTTCTCTATAGAGTCTATTGTGCAATGATCAGAGCATTTTTTGAAATGTTGTGTTTTTATTTTTTAAATAATTTTTTGGTAAAATACGAAAAAAAATCTTCTTTTTTTGCAACAAATATGGCTATATCTTTCAAACTATTCATGATTTAAAAAAAGTGTCTGATCATTGCACACAGTAGAATATGCTGAATGCAACACTGAAGACTTTATTTACATAGCATAATTATTCCAAGAGATATCCCGTTTCCAAATGCAGAAATTTGAAGAAATTTTTTTTTGGAGAAAATGGCTGTCAAAGATTGCATAATGGATTTCATTACATGATATCGACATGCTTAATCCATGACTAAAACTCACTTAGAGGTATGTAATTGTCATAGAAGTTAACTTTATTGATAGTATGCATACAAAGGTATAATAATCTGGCAGAAAACCATTTTCAGTATTTTTTTTCAAAAAACCATTTCACCTGGGGTGTCTGGCCTTAACTTGCTATCAGATAGCAATTAAGTGTTGATGATGAGTGGTGTGATAGAAGTAATGCCAAAAATGGCTTGGAAACAAGTGTATCAAAAAAATATGGTAACCTGAGAAACATTTACGAGGATTTTTTAACCAGTTCAATATTATATTATACTGCAGTTTATTAGCACAGTTGGAGAATGTTGGGCTATTTATAAATATATTACGAGTTCTGTGCACAAATTTAAATGTGTTTTCCCTTACCAGTTACATTTTTAATTGGAAAATATATTGTTGTTGGTCAGTTTTTCTGCATGAAACTAGGTATGTTGACTGGTGCTGCCATCTGGTGTAGATATGTGCTGTTTCAGAGTTAGCCTTATTGGTTGTTAGCCATTTTTTTAATGTTTGCATTAGACAAAATTTGTCCTGTCTGTGGCCAAATGTATTTGTTTGTGTGTGTGTTTGTAAATAACATTGTAATTTTGTACAGTGTCTAATTGGGTTGTTTTACTTTAGTTTTCGTAAATCAATCCACAAAGTTTTTTGGTTCATAACAAATTTGTGGTAATTTTATGATGCATTAATTTTAGTCAATGTTGATTTTTAAGGGATGGAATTGTTCCCTAGCAAACACAACTTATGGATATGATCACGACGAGATCGATTGAAAAATAAATAACTACGTGTACGTTTGTGGTTCTTTGCAAGTAAAAAACTGCATGGTTAACTGTTTCTGATAGGATTAATAGGAGCCAAAATTAATGGGAATGTTTGACGAACATGTGGAGCTTGGAAGCGGTTCAGTGGAACATCAAAGACCATTGAATGAGTTGGAGATTGTGCCTCCTTTCTATAATTTAAATCAATTGCAATTTTGTTCTCTCCACATTTCCCAGTAATCTTGAACAGGAAGAGGAAACCGTCATTAAGCACTAGCTTTGTGGAAGGAATTTAGCTGAAATGAAACTGCCAATCACAAACTGACTTAGAGACATAGTCAATGAGGAAGGTCTTCTTTGTACTGTTAGACAAGATGAACAAGTTTTACATACACACGCATGCACACACGCATGCACACATACATACGATCACACACAAATGTGCATGCACGCACACACACACAGCACATTACCAGGTGGTTGTAAACAATTTACAGACAAACAATGCCTAAACCATTATTCGTACAACATGAAAAGACCAGTAGACTGATAAGAGCATGGTTTCAGAAAATGCCTACTCCATTAACCAACACAGAATTAGCACACCAGTCACTCCTTTTTGTTGTGTTGGTAAACTATGGCACGCACGTGTATTCCTAATACTTACATGTAGGACACCATGTCATTAATTGACATTCAGTGATCTTAATACGTCCTACTTTAGTCGATGTGTATAAGACCACAGTAATAGTGACCCATAGTAGTAAATTATATCCTAGTGATAGATTAAAGACTACCCGTAATATTGTAATGGCACTGCAAGCAGTAAGAAGCATCCTCGCGCGCCAGGGGTCGCTGCTGCTTGTCAGTCAACAGTACTGTAGTGCAGTGCAATGACCGCTGGCTTGTGAGGATGGTAAAAAGTAATAGATACACTTTGTAAGAGTCAGATTTTTTATTTGCAAAGTGTAACGTTACTATTTGAAGGAGTCTAGATTACTGAATTAATGTTTTCTAATGGTGTAACACTTGCTATCTGACCCACTTTAAAATATATTTAAATTATTTTCTTAATGTGTCAAAACTCCTTTTAAGTTTTGCAAGATTAATTAATATATTAAAGATGAGAGACGATTATATCAAATGAATACATAATAGAGGAACATCAAATATTTATAACAATTTAAACATAATGTATAATTCATATTATTTTCACTAAAAATACTGTCACTTTCAATAACAAAATAATTAAGTCTAAACACTAGACAGTGAGTAGACCTATTATAATGAAACACAAACATTTTATTCATCTTGGGTAGTGTTTTGTTTTGATGTCAAAACAATTATTATAAATATTAAAATTAATTTTATAACAAAACCACATTATACCAGGTATTTTTAATAAGGACATTTTAAGCAACAGCTATATAGCTTTGATCAATCTATGTGATATCGAAAGTGCTCAGCAGTGTATAAGAAATGTTTTTGACAGTATGAGTAATCGTAACCTAATTATCATATGAACTTCAGCAAGTACGTGGTCAAGTCTGTTCAGCAGGGTCCGCTAACTGCGACTGCCCGTGTCAAAACAAAACATTAATGTTGCGCATGCGCTCATCAGTCATCAACAATGGCTTCGGCGCTTGGCTTAGCGAAGTTCTTGCAGCCAAAACATGGCTTACTCAAGGCACTCCAGGTTGGTTACAACACTATTATATGCATGAATGTAGCATATTAAATTCTTGTTAGAACGAATCGTACAAGTTTGCTAAAGAGTGATGAGCGCAGAAATTTAAACGACCTTTAAGGTGATTTTTCACGTTGTGGCCGGCAGCGTTGCCGTTGACCTTCACCTCTCGTCTGACACTGACAGCTTTCCTTTACAAATGTTCTGTATAATTTTGATGTTTTATTTCAGGTATTTTGTTTGTGACTCTTTAGATCTAACTTCAGGCAAAATAATGATGTGAAAGTAATTGTTATTTTGCATCGTATTAGCATGCCATATGAACATGTTTCCGATAACGTACGTCAGCGGCCGTCGCACGCCTTACACTACAGTTACAACAATACAATTAAAACTGGCTTATTTGTCAAACACGGTTCCTAGAAATATACTTGGCAATGGTGATTTGCCAAATATGGGATCCTGGCATTCACTGCTATTTATTTTGATATGTAAATGGGTTCTCAATTAGACGAGAGGTAATTTTTGGCCAGGCACTGTTTTTAATTACGAAGGTCAAGGTCATTTGCTCTATCCGCATGCTAGCTGCCCCAAAGCGTATCCGATACGCTTTGGGGCAGTTTGTGAAAATATATATTTGACATTTTAACAAAAATCTTAAGAAAATGTTGTTGAACGAAATATTAATATTCTAAATCATAATTATTTAATTGATTAAATGCAAATAAATTGTAAGAATTTCAAAGTTACTGTTTTAATCACAATGATGATGATTGATGACAATTAACAAAAACATATACACATTTCATGAATGCGCAATTTTTGCTATACTTAAGAGGATAAAATTTAATATGCTATGTTGACAAAATCGGTTCAAAGCCAATTTTTTTTAGGAAAGTTGTTTTTCAATTTTAAAATATGATTTATATAATGTACCAATGAAATTATATAAAAATGTGTCATTTACAAAGTTGCGATGTAAATTCAGGAGGCTATTGTGATGTCTCTTAGAAAGTTAACAATGTTGTGATACAAACTACAATACAAGATCAAGCAAGGCAGGTAGCAACAATAGGCAGCCAGCAAATGTCATCCCATTGGCTTTACTTACATGAACTTGTGGAGTTTTATATGCTCAGAGACTATGCACATCAAATCATGGAACAAATATACACAACAGCTAGTTAGCAAACACTCACTGGGCTCATTTAGAAAGCATCTCCTCGCCATGCCTGCCTAAAGTAATCTACGCCCACAAAGCTATAGGCACACCGACTATTGGGTCTTCTAATCTGTCTAAACTTCACAAAATAAGCAATAGACCCAAGCCGGCGCTACACCACCCCCGGCTTGAGACGGCCCATCCTAGCTCGATGATACTCTAGTCTCTAGCCACATACGTGTGGCTGATACAGAGTTCTGACCTGTACAGAAGAAGAAGAAGATGGACGTTGCTATCGAATGGGCAGAGGCTTTGCACGAGTACGTTATGCAGTACAATGACCACATCCTCAAACCGAATTGGATTGCCGCACCTTCAATATGTCATTAAAATGCAAAACTTTAATACACATTTTGTGAATTTTTTGCCAATACAGATATAATGATATAATTAGCTAAGCACAAGATTTCTAGTGTATCGTGACACTATACGTTAATAACATTAGCATTACCACAGCGGCCGCCACGGCTGTTGGATCTGGCCAGATCTGATGCTAAACTACGACATGCCACCAATCACCAGGGTTGGGGTTTAACCCGGGTTAAATTGGTTTTGCCCAGCGGGTTAAACCCGGGTTTAACCTGGCTTTTACTAGTTTAACCCGGGTTAAACCTGGGTTAAACTAAGCTTTACTCTATCTGAGATCTCAGGATGATATCAGAGGGATATTCTCAATATTAATACAGTTGGTATGTAGATTGATGATGGTTTAAAACTGTTGTAATATTATTGATGTAATGAAAGATGACAACTGCTCTTTAAATTAGCATTACCACAGCGGCCGCCGCGGCTGTTGGATCTGGCCAGTTTTGACGTTAAACTACGACAGGTTACCGGTCACGCAGCCCTTACATCATTATGTCCGCGTTAAATAATACATATTTAATATCACTGGAACGACAAGATAATGTTCTTTGCAATGGCATAAAGTTTTTAAAAGTATTCCTTTATTTGATGAACTTATCGTTCGTGATTGAGCGTCATGAGATCTGCTCGACCAATTAGAAGACGTGTTCATCTTCACTGCAGTCGTTGCACGAAGTTTCTGCGTTAAACCAAACGAAAGTTCAGATATATGTTATGTGATATTTTAAAAAGGTTTACAAGTGCGGAAATCGCATTTTGTGCGACCTAGTTGCACGGTTTTCGAGAACGCCACCACAGACAGTGACGCTGTGCTAAAAATAGTAACATCCTCCTGGTAACGTAGGCATGCCGCTGGATATCCGCCAGGCGGACAACCATGTTGCGCTGGTTGTCCGCTAGGCTGATTCAATATGTCGGCCATATTATGCTAATTAGGTCATTAAATATGCAAATTAGGTCCAAAAAAATGCAAAAAATTAATTCCTCGTGTAAAAATACCTATATATGCAAAAAAATGAAGTAATTACCTCAACTAATTACTTATCTGTTGTAAAAACAATGACAAAAATGGTAAAATAGGGGTACACCCTGGAAATACTGTGACCCTATTCTTTCTGTGTTATTTTTCATGTTCACCGTTCCAACGAAAACCCCTGGGGTAGTAACCTTTCCAACTTAATAACTTTGTCAGTAGTTGTCCGATTTTCATGAAATCAAATAAGTCTGTCAAAGTGTCTAGCTATCACTTTATGATAATCAGATGATAATCATGCTATTGGGGTATTCTGTTACTGACTGATATAACTTTTCTGCACACTGATTGCATAAAGGTTACAAAGGTTTCCCTTCAGATGTGAATATTTCCCCCAGCCTGAAACCCCAAGTTAATATCCACCTTATGCAAACAACTTGTACTAGATACCAGTTCAGACCATAATCCTTTTATGTATTTAAACCAGGCCAGAAAGTCCAATATAAAAGGGACTTTTATCAGTGTGCCATAGTCATAAAATGCAAGTCTCTCTCACACTGGACATTGCCATTAATTACTAGCTGAGTCTT
The DNA here is from genome assembly GCA_020002185.1 of Paraescarpia echinospica. Lineage (NCBI taxonomy): Eukaryota > Metazoa > Annelida > Polychaeta > Sabellida > Siboglinidae > Paraescarpia > Paraescarpia echinospica. The sequence goes on from CM034537.1 coordinate 35,679,733, forward strand.
CTGAAGAAGTGCAGTGATTCCAGTCAGACAACCTACACCAGTACAGCCTGGTGTCAGGTTGCAGGTTATGGAACAGGAGGATATAGAGCCTTGGAGACTGGCAGGTGGTAATCTACTGTCTTGTGTTCATTGCCAACAACTGGATTCATCCTCCATCCTCTAAAGTTACCAGAGCCACCACTGATTCATGGTCAAGTTGATTAGCTCAACTCACCAACTAAGAGAATAAACAACACTGAGTGACAGTGTCCAGAATGAGGCCTAAGAAGTGAAGCATGAAAACAATAATACATGTATGTGCATTTCTATGTACCATGTTAGTTAACTGTGATTCTTCTCTGTTTCATATTGATAATAAAGCTATATGAAACACTTCACCTGCTTTATTCTTTCATATTATGATAAAATGTGCCTGGAAAATAGTTTAACCCAGTTTAGTCCAAAATGTAGGTTTAGCCCAACCTGGGTTTAACCCGGGGGGTGGGTTAAACTTGCCAACATTGCCAGTCACGCAACCGCATGTCACTGGATATCTGCCAGGCGGACAACCGCATTGCGCTGGTTGTCTGCTAGGCAGATTTGGCGCCGAGCTGTCATGTAGGCAAACCATATTCACAGTACACTGGCTACACTTAATAATTGATTTTAATCTTGAAATTCAGGAACCTGTATTCCAACCTTAATATAAAATAAGAACTTATTATTACATTTGTTTGTATTTCTATTTCTATTTCACTAATAGTGATAATCAGCAAGTTTAAGATGGGAATTTCCACCATTGTAATATTCAGTTATTGCCATAATTATATTATTGTGTGTATAATTATATACTAATTACTGATTATATATTCCCAGGGTTCAATCTAGGATATTGGACAAGTGGGCCAAGCGCCCATGTAGGTTGTAAAAGGGGGCCATTTTTTTAAACGTTGCACCTATGCCAGAGGCTGAAAATCCCTCCCGGAATTAACTAATTAAACCCTGGATATATAGTTAATAAATTATATTATAATAATAGGGGTCAACTTTTTCTGCTGATACTGCAGGGAGAGGAAGCCAGGAAACCAGCTTTGATGTTTTTGTAGCAGCACATTTGTACTGCCAGTGTTTCATTGCACCATAACATACATACTGTGTGCCAAATTTGAATGTCAGGCAGCCGTTTTCTCCATTTTCAATTCTTGACCCCTACCATGTTCAGTGCTCCATAACATCGCCAATTTTTGTAGCAGTCATAATTTTTGAAACCGTGTAAAGCATTCTACCCAATTTAAAAAAAAAAAATGTAAGAAAACAGTAATAATTTTTCCGACTTATCAGTCATTTGGTCAGCTGGGGTCACATTTTTGTTTATTGTGCATGAGTTAATTAAGTTCAGCATATCTATATAACTTCAAATTAAAGCATTACATTTGATTGTTATCTCTGCTTTGCTGCAGCCTTTACGCCTGGCTGCGGCCGCCTATTCTGCTGCCCCACGCATGAAGACATTCAAAGTGTACCGATGGGTGAGTAGTTGCTGCAAAGTCGTCTGCATCTTCCTCGATACCTTGAGGGTTGGGGGACATATAATTTGGTCAATTCCGTCCTCTCGGCGATACTTTTCTATTTATCCCAATTTTCTGCAATTTTCACCATCTCTTGGATGTCACCTTTCAAAATCTTTCTTCACAAGTTCACACTGAATAGATCTCTGACCTTTTCTTGTACCACCTCTGTTTTCCTTGTGCTGTTCAAATGTCCGTCTTTCATCAGTCATTCTCTGTACGTATCCTGCCCATCTCAGTCTGCTCCCAAATACTCTCAGTTTAGCTTTAGGTGTTTCTTCATGGAAGACTCGTCTCTCAATGTCTGCATCCTCTTCCTGTCTTCCAGTATCATTAGTATTCACTACTTGTTCTTCATACTGAGTTGTTCTCCAAATAGTGATATGTTCCTTGTAGTAAATTTGATTATTTAATTAAATTTGATGTGCAGGTAAATATACATGTTGAAAGTTGACACCTGCATCAATACATTTGTTAAATATGTGATGTTTCCAGGACCCAGACAAGCCCGGAGATAAGCCACGTATGCAGGATTATCAACTTGATCTTAACCAGTGAGTAACAATAGCTGTCATTAATTGTATGTTTTTTTATTATATATTTTATCATATATTTATAAAGTCATACTTTTATGGTGTGTGGTTTTTGCAACTAACCAGAGCATTTTATATATTTGCAACTAATTGGATCTGTATCTATATTAATACTTTCATATTTGATATACAATATTACCAAGAAGAACTGGACATCAATGTTGAGCTACCCTCCAAGTAAGAAATTGTTGCTGCTATCAAGGAACTCTAGAATGAAAAGGCACCAGCTAAATGCAGAATTGTTCAAAGCAGACGCAGAACTAGCAGCCAGACATCTGTTACCATTATTTGTGACGACATGGAAGAAGAAGAACATTCCCAAGGACTGGTGCAAAGGTACAATCATTAAAATCCCCAAGAAATGTGACCTGACAGACTGTAACAACTGGCGAGGCATTACCTTGCTGTCCGTCCCCAGAAAGATCTTCTGTAAGATTATTATCAAGCGAATGTCCGCGACAAGGTGCTAAGAAAGGAGCAAGCTGGATTTCGAAAATGAAGAGTATGTACAGACCACATTTTCACTCTCAGAAACATCATCTAGCAGTGCATAGAATGGCAGAGAACTGTGTATAAACTATGTAGGCTTTGAAAAAGCTTTTGATAGCATTCACAGAGACAGCCTATGGAAGATACTACGTGCATATGGAATTCCATTACATATTGTGGACCTCATCAAGCTTTTCTACGAGAACTATACATGCACCATAGGACAGTCAGATATTGCATTCAAAGTAAAGTCGGGTCATGTGTGATGTCAGCAGTCCTATTCAACGTGGTCATAGACTGGATTATGAAGGAAACAACAGAAGGACCTATAAGAGGGATACAATGGACAATGTTCTAATTTCTCGATGACATCGACTTTGCTGATGATGTAGCACTCCTGTCTCATACGCGACATGACATGCAGGAAAAGACAAACACACTCAAAGGACACCAGCCAAAAATTAGAACTAAAGATAAACAAAAAGAAATCCAAGGTGATGGGAATAAATCAGAGAAATCTGGTATCGATCTATCTTGATCTGCAAACCACAGACACCTTCACCTATCTGGGAAGCATCATATGCAAAGATGTTGACATTAAGAATTGCATGAACAAGGCCGGAGGTGCTTTCTTCAGACTGGAACCTGTTTGGAGATCAACAATATATTCTAGAAGAACCAAGCTGAGACTATACCAAAGCTGCGTCCTCTCCACTCTTCTATATGGCTCAGAATGCTGGCGTATGACAGAACTTGACCTCAAACACCTTTCTACCTTCCACACAAAATGCCTTCGAAATATAATGAGAATATTCTGGCCACAAAAAATCTCCCAACAAACAACTGCTCAGAATTACCAGCCAAAACAATATGAAAAACATACTCGCCACAAGAAGATGGAGATGGATTGGCCATATCCTGAGAAAGAAAGATGACAGAATCTCCAAAATAGCACTTAGATGGACACCTGAAGGAAAAACGAAACGTGGATGACCAAAACAATCCTGGAGAAAGACTAGAAAAGGAACTCAAAGAACTACATCTAAGCTGGGACCAAGCCGCAAAGATAGCTGCAGACAGGAAGAGGTGGAGGACCCTTGTTTCCGCCCTGTGTGCTAGTGGGCACGAAGAGGAGTAAGATAAAATAAGATTACCAAGAAATTTAAGCATAAAATATGTTATTTTTATGTAATATTTACTTTCAATAGCTGATAGCACTTACACATTTTAGTAAATTGATAGAGATGTTGACTAAACATAAGTAAATATTCGAACAATTTCATATGTTTGGTAAAACATTGTTTAAGAACTGTGTTGTTGTTATGGCACCCATAAACTCTGCCCATAAAGTTCTACTTGAACATGCGTATAAACATGTATACTAGTAATTTTAATGTTGTGTCTATCGTGTGACCCTTCACTGGCTGTTGTGTTCCACAGTACGGGAGTAATGATCCTGGATGCACTCATCAAGATCAAGAATGAGATCGACCCAACATTGACCTTCCGGCGGTCTTGCCGTGAAGGCATCTGTGGGTCCTGCTCCATGACAGTGGATGGTGTTAACACGCTAGCATGTCTCTGGTGAGTGACACATGCATACGTACGCATGCACACACCATGTAGTTGTCACCTCAGGATGGTCACGTGCTGACTTTGATTGTGTCTGATGTATACTGGTCATGGGAGAACCTGTCAATTGAATTGGCCATTTCGACAAAAATCTGAACACTTGGGCAAAGAGATTCTAAATCATTAACAATTATTTGTCAATTCAACACAAACAGATGGTTGGGAAAGTGTTAAGGGGTTGGCATGTCAGCATGATATTAGTGAGCTGACTTCATTCAGCAACTGAGAATTGTGACTTGAATTACCCCTCCCCCTTCCTCTAACATATCAGCCAGCACCAACATTTTTTGTTGTTGCTTTGTTTTAATTGTTTTATTTAAAGTTTCCATAAATCATTTTGGAAAGATACCTTTAGCATTTGTGAATCTGGTTTCTACCCGGTATACTAATTCAGACGGTCAGTGTGACATTGGATGTATTTCTGAGGCAGATATTTGGCAAGATGTTGCCGTGATAAACAATGTCAGCAGTGATTCTGGTTGAACCAGCTTGGTGTAGTGCCAGCAATAGTTCTTATGAATTAATTGTATAATATACATTTGGCAGGTGTTCATAATAGTGAACTATAAGTGTTGACATGGGATATTCAGTTGTATACTGTCTTTTAGATAACAATTATCTCATTTGTCGTTGTTACATTACCAAGCCCGTTTCAAATAAATTGTAATTAATTGTGATTACCAAGTCACCACAGACAGCAGAGTTATATGTCACACGATCAAATGCGTAATTTGTTTTAAATACACTGATTTGAAATTTCAATTGTTTCATATGGCTTTGTGTCTCTTACACTACCCAGACTGCAGGCGGCAGAGTTACATGTGATGCGATCAAATACATAATTTTATATAAATGCACTGATTTGAAATTTCAGAATGCAACATATTAAGTGTTTGATACACAAAAGCACATTTGATTTTATCCACAACCCTGGCAGATAGTAAGCAGTGCATGTCTAAAGTCTCCACTGACTCGTATCATGTATGTGTGTATTGCAGCAAGATTAACCAGAACACGAATCAGAAGACCAGCGTCCGCCCTCTGCCGCACATGTTTGTTATCAAGGATCTCATCCCGGTGAGTACATGTATATACGTCTTCTACCTAATTTTACTAGCTGTTCCTAGAAAAGTGGTGTAGGCCCAAAAATGCATCAAAATGGTCTAGGAATGCGTCAAAATTATCAAAGATTTGGGTCATCAATGCAGTGACTTGCTAAGAAATGGAAGGCGCTTTTGCCTATCCACTTTGATGTGGCTTGTTTGTATGCATTTTTTATTTAGTTTTGGTGAAATGATCAGACACTGTATCGCAAGTTACTGGTACAAATTAAAACATCAAGTAACATTATTCACAATGGCCTAAATGAGTTGCAGAGCGAGTTTTAAGTACATTGTAGTGTATTTTACCACCAAGCTAGATCTCAGAAAGGATACATGTGATTCTTTTAACCATGTCTGTTGTAGGATCTGAACAACTTCTACGCGCAGTATCGATTCATTGAGCCGTGTCTGTTGTATGATCTGAACAACTTCTACCTGCAGTATCGATTCATTGAGCCGTGTCTGTTGTAGGATCTGAACAACTTCTACGCGCAGTATCGATTCATTGAGCCGTGTCTATTGTAGGATCTGAACAACTCAATGCGCAGTATCGATTCATTGAGCAGTGTCTGTTGTAGGATCTGAACAACTTCTACGCGCAGTATCGATTCATTGAGCCGTGTCTGTTGTAGGATCTGAACAACTTCTATGTGCAGTATCGATTCATTGAGCCGTGTCTGTTGTAGGATCTGAACAACTTCTACGTGCAGTATCGATTCATTGAGCCGTATCTGTCTGTTGTAGGATCTGAACAACTTCTACGCGCAGTATCGATTCATTGAGCAGTGTCTGTTGTAGGATCTGAACAACTTCTACGCGCAGTATCGATTCATTGAGCAGTGTCTGTTGTAGGATCTGAACAACTTCTACGCGCAGTATCGATTCATTGAGCCGTGTCTGTTGTAGGATCTGAACAACTTCTACGTGCAGTATCGATTCATTGAGCCGTGTCTGTTGTAGGATCTGAACAACTTCTATCTGCAGTATCGATTCATTGAACCGTGTCTGTTGTAGGATCTGAACAACTTCTACGTGCAGTGTCGATTCATTGAGCCGTTTCTGTTGTAGGATCTGAACAACTTCTACGCGCAGTATCGATTCATTGAGCCGCGTCTGTTGTAGGATCTGAACAACTTCTATGTGCAGTATCGATTCATTGAGCCGTGTCTGTCTGTTGTAGGATCTGAACAACTTCTACGCGCAGCATCGATTCATTGAACAGTGTCTGTTGTAGGATCTGAACAACTTCTACGCGCAGCATCGATTCATTGAGCAGTGTCTGTTGTAGGATCTGAACAACTTCTACGCGCAGCATCGATTCATTGAGCAGTGTCTGTTGTAGGATCTGAACAACTTCTACGCGCAGTATCGATTCATTGAGCCGTGTCTGTCTGTTGTAGGATCTGAACAACTTCTACGCGCAGCATCGATTCATTGAGCAGTGTCTGTTGTAGGATCTGAACAACTTCTACGCGCAGTATCGATTCATTGAGCCGTGTCTGTTGTAGGATCTGAACAACTTCTACGCGCAGTATCGATTCATTGAGCCGTGTCTGCTGTAGGATCTGAACAACTTCTACGCGCAGTACCGATTCATTGAACTGTTTCTGTTGTAGGATCTGAACAACTTCTACGCGCAGTATCGATTCATTGAGCCGTGGCTGAAGAAGAAGGACATCAAGGATGCAGACATGGGAGAGACGCAGTTCCTGCAGTCTCCAGAGGACCGTGACAAGCTGGTCAGTCTAATACACAGCATTCTTTCACTTCTGCACTCTGTGATTCCACAGAGGAATTGCCCTCCTAAAATCTTTATTTTTCTTTCAGCTTTTCTCCACTACAGGATGTAACCCTCCACTAGACAATTGGGCCTTTCTCTCTCTTTGTCAGTTGTCTGGAGTGATCTTGTATAATGTTATCTCCATTGTCTTGATTGTTTCCTGTTCTAAGGATATTTTGTTTTGTATTCTTGCAGTGTTGGCACTGTTTTCGTGACTTGTTTTCTTAGCTCGTCATGTATTCTTCCAGCCACAGTGTACTGGTGGGGACACAAATGGTGCGCCCTATTGTTTTTTTTGTCGTTTTAACAAAAACCTTAACATGTTTTCATAACATGTGCTAAATCTCTAAAACCTATTCCATCAATTTTTTTATAAACTTTTAGAAAAGTTGTTTTCGGTGAAGTACTTTGAAAGTAGACTGATGAAATCCAAATCTCCTAAAAAAAATGCCTGCATCAAAAACCGTGCCCTGTATCTGTGCTATGTCTAGAGCATGTCACGTGAGTCGGTATGAGAGCTGATAGTATATTAAAATAGGCCATGAGAGTTAGAACATGAGATTTCAGTGACAATTTTTGACCTGGCAGAAATTGTCCAGTCTTGTGAGTATACTTTATGAGATCTGTGTGGTTTAGAGTCATACCCCTTGGTGTTGTGTTGTAGGACGGCATGTACGAGTGCATCCTGTGTGCGTGCTGCAGCACCGCCTGCCCCAGCTACTGGTGGAACGGGGACAAGTACCTCGGCCCAGCTGTCATCATGCAGGCCTACAGGTAACAACTACTCATCAACAGGGGTCACACCTGCTTTTGTGGTCATAATTCTGAAAATAATTATTTCCGTGCTAAAAATGGTTAACGTCATCCATTCAAGATTATACCAGGATTTGTTAACAGTTTCCACTGCGTGGAATATTTGTTGTGTTCAGATGTTTTCACCAGAAAATCTGCTCAAAAGATTTTCTCAATTGCATGCAGGTTAGAACAGGTAGCTTTTGCTTTCATGTGCAGGGTGTCCTACTGTCATTGCCACGTCTGTATGTAAAGAAAAGTGTGTACAGTCTAATTGTTGTAGTCTACAAATAAATATATTTTTCTGCTCAGTGAGTTGGTGCTTGTCTTGTTAACAGGAGGTACGTGGGTTAAACCCGTGGCCCAGCAAAAGATTGGCCACTATTTACTAATTGATGTAGCCCCTGTTGAATGTGAAGGAAGTTGGAAGCGTGTATCTTTCAGATAAGACACTGAATGTCCTAGGTTCCGTTTACCTGCTATCTGTGCACGGGCAAGTAAAATATGTAAAGGGTAAGGAGTAAATATATAACCTGTTGTGCACTCATAGAGTGGTGGTCTCTATAAACCCACAAATTAGACATGTGTGTACGCTTTATCTTCTGTATTACACAATTCAGAAATAAAACACTGCACGTTACACAAAAACATGAGTGTTTTTTCAATTCTGCCACCTCCCTGTTCTGATGATGTGATTGAGTGAATGAGGAACTATCGATCGAAAGATCCCATTTTTGAATCCTCTTGTTGTTGAAGCTTGGGCAGTTTTATTCACTCCGCATGACTCCAGTTCACTGAGCAGTATAAATGAGTACCTGTCTATAGACAGTGATAGATATATATGTGAATGAATAGCCTTTAAGCAGTAATTTCAGCATGATTGTTACCCTCACTGTGTGTGTGTGTGTGTAGGTGGGTGATGGATTCGCGTGATGACTTCTCGAAGGAGCGCATGGACCGTATGCGAGACAAGTGGATGGTGTACCGCTGCCACACCATCATGAACTGCACTAAGACCTGCCCCAAGGTCTGTAGTAGGCTCTCTCTCTGTCCCACACTGTGCTGGCAGTCACCGTCACGTAGACAATGGTAGAGCTACATCATAACTGCTCGTACCCTCCATGTTAGATAATTGTGTATTTAGGGTTTATGTGTTCATATATCAGATTATGTCTGAATACCATAAGTCATACAGCTATCCAGTATGAATAAATCTGAAATATAAATGTAAAAAAGCAGCAATTGCTTTTTAGTCCTTTGGCCGAAGGTCCAAGGGACTATTGCCATCACTCTGCGTCTGCCGTTAGCTGCCGTATCTCAGAAACCGTTCAGCAACTTTTTTTCTAATTTTGCATAGACATCTTGGGGCACTGCCACTATGCACGAGAAATCTGTATTTGATTGAATCATTTTAAGGGCTCCCTAGGGCCTCCAAGGACCCCAAAACTGGTAAAAATGTAACATTTGGCCTATTTTTTCAAAAACTGTTCAGCAACTTTTTTTCTAATTTTGCATAGATGTATCTGCCACTATATACAAGAAATCTGTATTTGATTGAATCATTCTAAGGGCACCTAAGGGGCCCCCAAAGTGCAAAAGGTTTACATTATCTAGTGATGTGGTTTTGAGAAAGGCCCTTGAGATCACCCCCAACAGTAGATGGTGTGTAATGTGCCAGAAAGTCAAAAGCAGTGACTAATGTCTACAGCCTAGGCCATTGAGACCTTGACTAATCTTTAATTGGTCACAGCACCCAGGCAGAGTAGACACACTTGACCCCTGTTAGACTGAACAGTTGCCTAACACTTTTAAACTGTATCTTCAAAACTATTGATTTTCTATAATTGCAAGTTGTGTTTATTTTGATGTTCATTTAATTATTATAAAATGGTGTGACTGTGGTGTCTATTGGTTAAAGATGTATTGTCTGTAGAAACCTGTAGGTGACAAACATAGAAAATTAATATTCTGTCACCTGTAGGTGACAAACATAGAAAATTAATATTCTGGACAACTATAGAGTGAAATATCCTACACTTTATTGATATCAAATGCATTCTACTGTTCTGTTTATGCTTGCCATGCCTTGTGTAGACATGGTACTGTGTAAATCAATTGTATCAATATAGACTAATAATTACAGATTCACAATATAGTTGACACCTGAAACAACCAAATGTCAACCATTAGAAGAGTTGACATAGTTAAGGCACAATAAAGCCTTTTGTGTCAAGACAAATACAATTCAACCAATACCCCTATCTGAACACTGCCTGTTCTTCACCTATTACATTCGCTTTGTTTAGGTATGTGGTTCTTTTTTATAGAAAATTTTAGTTTCTTTCTGTACCTGTCTACGTATGATAACCATTTGTCTGCCCTGCTCACAATAAACATCACATGAATGATAAAAGGAAGATCACTACCACTTAACTTGTGGATTATTATTATTATAAAACTGCTCTGCTACTGCTTGGTGGACAGTTAATTAGTGGATCAAGTTCAAATACATCAGCACATTTTTCACACCTGCATGGTAGTTTAGGCTCAGTAGTGTGCTGGCAGCTACTAAACCTACAGGCTTGTGTAAAAAGGATAGTTGGCAGAAGAACTAACTTCAAAGCACCATTGCATCCATTTAGCCAGGCAGCAGTCACACTGTCCAAGTGTCTGCTGCTATGTTTATATAATAATTATATAGGCTTAATGATCCCAATACACCAATCTGTTGGCACAATGTCAGATAATGAAACTAGGTTAAACATCTTAACAATAACTATAATTAGTTCTGTGGAGCTGTTTTTTTCAGTGAACAGGTAAACATTTTACTTCCATCATAACCCTTAATGATCTGTAACTATGATTCACCAAAAAACATTTGATTAATAATTACCTACAGGGTTGTTTGATTTATGCCGGGCAGAAACAGCAACAATAGGAAATACATGCCATTGATAGGCAAACATGTTCTTTTTATAGAAAATTTCAGTTTCTTTCTGTACCTGTCTACGTATGATAACCATTTGTCCGCCCTGCTCACAATAAACATCACATGAATGATAAAAGGAAGATCACTGCCACTTAACTTGTGGATTATTATTATAAAACTGCTCTGCTACTGCTTGGTGGACAGTAAGCTGCAACTGTCTTTGAGTTTGTTTACATTTTGACAAACTACTATTATATAGCACTAATTTTTGAATGAATCACATTTTGAGAATGCATGTCATTGTTTGCGGTGTAACTTTTGTATGCTTCATTTTCTGCTGCTACAAGTTGCATTCATCTGAAAGATTATTCAATTACCTATCCAATGATAATACATATGTTGTGGTGTTAGAAATATATAGCTTTGGTATATTGTACACGAGGGTTGTGATAGGAAACTATTGGACATTGCGACAGTGCAGAGAGACAGTACGAGATGTGTCACTCAGTTTTGATTTTTTTGGCTTGGTGGACGTGGAAATAGATAGCAGGATCTAATATAACATGAATTCGAGCAATAGATGTTTTTATTCCCTTTAATGAACACTTGTGCAGAATGTCACCCACTTGGCAGGTTTAAGTGATCTATTCAGCAATGAGGACACTGCTTAGGCCTCACTCTGGACACTGTCACTCACAGTGTTGTGTATTGTCTTAGTTGGTGCATTGAGCTAATCTACTTGACCATGAATCAGTGGTGGCTCTGGTTGTGTATTACACCCAGCTGTGGAGCTAAGATTCTCTGCCTGCTATTGTTTGATGGAAGCTGTGACTAATCTGTAATTGGTCACTGGCAGTAGCTTGTGTCAACAGACAGCATTAAGCCACTAGACCCCTGTTAAACTGGACAGTTGCCTGTAGGTTTTAAACTGTCAAACAGTGAGTCTACCTTTTGCTCTCAGATAATCTGTCCTCTTAGTTTTACACATGAAGACATAATCTGGCATAACTTGATAAGTCTTTGTAGCAGCACATTTGTACTTCCAGTGTATCATTGCAACATAACATACATATTACATACTGTGTGCCACATTTGAATGTTGTGCATGTAATATTTCCATGCAATCCATTTGCATATATAATGTAAAACTTCAACAGCCGTTTTCTTCATTTTCACTTTTTGATCCCTACCATGTTCAATGCTCCATAACTTTGCAAATTTTTGTAGCAGTCATATTTTTTGAAACCGTGTAAAGCACCCTACCAAACCTTTACAAGGATGTAAGAAAACAATGTTACAATTTTTCCGACTTATCACTCATTTGGTCACATATAGATGTATTAGTCCAAAGGACTCCAGGGCCACTTGGCCCATTTTTTTAATTTTTCCATCACAGCATCTCACCAGGAAATAAACATTTCTAAAAAAAACTACTTTAATCTTTCAGGTCAGTTGTAATTAGTTTTGATTCACTACATGTGACTTTGTACTTAATTGGAATATCTTGCTTTTAGGGTCTGAACCCCGGTGCAGCCATTGCTGAGCTGAAGAAGCTGATGATGGGATACGAGTCGAAGGGTATTCCCTACCAGTAGGGCACACACCTCTAGACAGCATGGCATACCACATGTGGCAGTGTCCGTCTCCGAGGATGTGTGACAGCTAGAAGGGTGACAGCAATTGCACCCTAGAGATGTTGGCTACAAACATCGTACATGTCGCTGTGTGTAGTTTCCAGCTTCTTGCATTTCGCCAAAGGCCGAATCTGCTGACAATAGTTCTAGTTCTCCTTCCACATTGTTTTTAGTGTTTTCGTCGTTGTTGTCCGGTAATTACCGTTGCATTAAATTACACTTGGCAGGCATCGTTGTCATGTTGACTTAGTACGCATATTTGCACTTGTGGCAGATAACCGACGTACTGCTTGAATGAAGGGCTCTAGTAGCCCGTCTAACTGTATGGGTTCAGCTTTTAAAATCTTGTCTTCTTTTTGTTGTGATTCATCACCGGCATGTCAACGAATGCTATAGGTAAGAAAATATAACTATTTCTTACAATAAAATGATGATGGCTGATAAGTGTTGCTTTATGAAGCTATTTGTTATATGTGATCCTATACCATGGACTGAGTCTCGGTGCACCAACACTTGTTCTGAGATACAGGGTGACAATGAAGATTAAGTACTTAAAATATGCTTTTTGAAACAGAGTACATTCTCAGAACTAGTTTTTGTAAGTACCAAGTTAAAAACTAATTTTGTACACATTCAAGGTGGTGTCATATTGTTGGTGCCATTTGAAAGCACTTTCTCCTCCTGTTTGTATGAATAACTTACTAGATAATGAATGATGGTGCAATCACTCATTTCGTGGTAGAGGGTCACGTGGAAAATTTACCACAACTGCGCACGTGTGTCTCTCCCATGCTCACATTATTGTCCACTGCAACGTTTTCTGTTTTCCATGGCCTCCCATGCTGCCCCACCCGAGGAATCCAATCCAGTTTTCTGCAATGTCCATGTCGTAATGTGCATAATGAACAAGAATGGTGGTTTTATTTGTACTATAGATTTTTAGAGTACTCACATTTTTAAAATTGCACATGGGATATTCCTATGGTGCTGAAATCGGCTAGTTTGCCTTATTTGAATCCATACTCCAAAGGTACTTGTACAGACCATTACACTACTAGCCACAGTGTGCGAAGTCAAACTGGGAAGTAAGTAAATCTCTTCAAGCTTTTACCTGGCTTGATGTACGGGTGCAGCAGAGTAAGAAGTTAAACTAGTATGTTGTCATTAGACTAGTGTACTTAAGGGTAGCCTCTCTGTTAGTACTGAACGTATCTTACCAAAATTTGGAGTACCGATTAGTTAAATGAATAGTATTTGATGTGTGGAATATGGGCTCAGTTGCTAGTGTATTACCACAGCAATAAATGTTTCTAGTGTGACAGAGGGGTGTGCATCCTTGAAAATTATTCTAAGCTAACAACTGTATGTGTGATCATGTAGTTGTCAAGAATCATCAGCTAGAATACTCCTTTGTGCAATAAGGTGGTTTTGGGCAAGGAAATCTGACTGCAATGACTTTTGTGAGATGGGACTTTAGGTTTGAGCATTTTTCAAAGCGTCTTCAAAAAAATGCTAATACCTGAACAACAGTCACTGAAGTCAGATATCCCTGCCCAAAACCACCTTATTGCACAAAGGAGTATTCTAGCTAATGATTCTTGACAACAGCATGATCACACATACAGTTGTTAGTTCAGAATAATTCTCAAGGATGTGAAAATCAGTCTCACTAGAAACATTCATTGCCATGATAATACAAGCAAATGAGCCCATATTTCAAACATCATATACCATTCATTTATCTAACTAGTACACCAAATTATTTAAAGATTTGTTCAGCATTAATAGAGATATAGCATATTGATTATATGGCCATTTTCGGGTAGTGGCTACCCTTAACATGGTTGGTAACTGAACTGTAACATGATTAACATTTCACACCCATTTCAAAAACACAATGTCCATATGATTTTCAAATATTGAATTTATTCACATAATATAATGTTGGTTAGTTACAATGCAGATGATGTATTTCAGTTGGTAGGATGTTCCAGTCTATTGTAAATTAAGTTAATTACTGTCGTACTGGCAAGACATCTAGTTCTGCAAGTCATGATACACAACCTAACAGCAACCTTGGCACTGTCATTTTAGAAATGTTACTTACATAGTGACAATTAAGTTGGCAACATAATTCTGCAATTGTCAGCAGTTTAAATTGAGTTGTTACATTAGCACCAATACGTCACTTAAGTATTGGAAATATAGTTGTTTACGTGGCAGCACAATTCAGCAACTTTAATTTCAGCAATGGAAAATCGGTTTCCTTGGCAACACAATTCTGCAGTTGTCACATCGGTAACGTAAATTAAGTTGTTAACTTGACATTGATTATCATGTTTTTGTGTTGTTTATGTTTTACACACTATAAATATGATTTACACAATATCAGTCCAGATGTTCTTAAGAATACAGTAATTCTGTTCTATTAAAATGTACTGTAGAGAGAAAAATTCTCGCATATTCCGCAAGCCGTCGTAGGGATGTAAAACTCATTGTTATGCAACAACTCTCACTATCTTCAGCAGTGGAAATCTGGTTATTTCGTTGGCAACAGCATTTGGAAGTGTAATTTCAGCAGTGAAAATTCACGCAACTTTGGCAACACAATTCAGCAATTGTCACATCAGTAGTACAAATTTGGATTTGCGTTTGGCAAGTGTTTAAATGAAATTTCCATGTAATGTCAATGTCTGTAGAGTCGCCAATAATGTCGGCAGTGTCACCGACCATCATAAAAACAGCAGCGTCACCAAGTGACTAGAACGAAGACTTCAATCACGCGAATCTGAGATGTACCTCACAGTAATTGTAAGACAACTTGTGGCAGTTGAGTTTCAGATCAACACAAAACTAATACAAAAGTAAAACTGAAAGGCTGGTGTAGCGATAAAAATAAGCTGTTAAAAAATACTGTAATCGCTCTAAAATAACAAAATCTCATTTTAATATACATACAAACTGATATATTCTACTAATTTTTAAAACACCGTTGTTGGTGTTTCTGATGCCCGAGCGGAACCCAGTGACTCTGCCAAGATTGTATCCAGACTTCCAACACTTCTCTCAACAACCTTCAACAACTATATACACAGACTCCCAATATGCAGTTGGCTGGCTATGCATCTACATTCATGGAATTCTTTGTGACAACACGGGTGACGTACAAGCTCAGGCATTCCTATCTGCATAGATGATTGTCGTCAGCAAACAGGAAGTGCACAGGTGGTGCATTCTGGGAGTGTTCTGCTCCGAAGTATACCTCTTACCTATATATACAGCCGATACTCCAATACGTGTTTGGTTGCAGCTTGCAAAGTCCTGCCCAACATGTACATACAAAGTTCTGCAACATGTGTCACTTTCCTATATACACCGACATGTTCCTCTCTGTAAATCTTGTTTTACAAGACCTCGTGCTTCAGCTTGTCAGAGATGATGCCACTCCTTGACACACAGGTCGTACAATCCACATGGTTTCTCCTCAATGTTCTAGAGAGGTGAATGTCTTTCCTATGATCACACAAAGCATTCCACATATGGAACACGTCCCCATTTCAAAAATATTGCCAGGCTATACTCCTGATCAAATGAGATGTTTCTCTACTCGTACAGGACATTTCTGGACGTACCCATTTTCTTCTGCACATTGGGCATCATTACACCTACTCGAGTTACATGTTTTTCTTGTGTAAGAGCCGCATTCTACAGCATAACTTTGCGAGTATTTACAGTTTCTGCAGTACAAAATGTCCGCACAAGACAACCACCGATTTCACCAGTGATCATCATTCATTAATTTGTCTATAGTTCACCGATGATGATCGTTAATTAGTGCTTCCACTTTTCCACAGCCTAGTGACAGGTGCCACATACCCAGGCTTAAAACATAACAACTGAAACACCCACATCAGCAACACTCAGATCTGCGTCTTTGTGAGTAAAAACCTCCATGATTTCACAAATCACAAACATCCATCTCCGATAATGAACTTTGGGGAATTCCACAGGGGTCAAAGGGTCGTACGAGTTTCGCAAATCACAAATATCCATCTATGATGACAATTAACTCAGCTAATCCGGGGATGTTCGCAGGGGTCAAAAGGATGCAGCATCGTGACTGCTGCTGACTGCCATATGGTGGCGCCACCAGTCTCACGCCTGGAGGTCGGGGAGGTTCTTGGGAGTGGGGGTGCAGACTTTCCTGTAGTCCTCCTCCTCCTCATCCCTGTCCGAGTCACGGAAGGACGGGTTGCGGGAGTTGCGGGGTAGACGCAGGGTGCAGGGCAGCATCTCCTGCATGACCGTGTGGTGGGTGACTAGAGCCGTCAGTGTCTGCCACTCCTTCTCCAGGCCCTGCAGACATAGACATGTGTCAGTGGTGACGTATCCTTGGGAGTGCTGACAGTGACAAGTAATGGTGGTGACACGTCACTAGGGGTGGTGACAGCAACAAGTAATGGTGATGACATGTCAATGGGGTGGTGACAGCAACAAATAATGGTGATGACATGTCAATGGGGTGGTGACAGCAACAAGTAATGGTGATGACATGTCACTAGGAAGTGGTGATAGCAACAAGTAATGGTGATGACACATTACTAGGGGTGGTGACAACTAGTAATGGTGCTGACATGTTACTAGGGAGCGGTGACAGTAACAAGTAATGGTGACATGTCATTATGGAATGGTGACACAAGTAACGGTGGAGACACGTCACAAGAGAGTGGTGACAACAACATGTAATGATGGTGACATGTCACAGAAACATAAATGACACCATAATATTTATAAACAAATCTATGATGCTGAATGTACAATGATTTTCATTGGTTAAATGGTATCATTAAAATGCCAAAATAATCTAACTTGTTCAATTTCAAAGAGCAACTAAGAGATGGTCAACTTTTTCAAAATCCTCAAAAATATGTAGCATTTTGTATGGGTGGATGGTGGTTTGGGTGCTAATAGGGAAATAAATCAAAAATGAAGAAAAAATGAAGATTTGTCGATTGGTCTTTTGTTGCAGTAAAGTAATCTTTTACTATGTGAACTATATCACCAAATCGTGCATTTTCATAAAAGTATTGTAAAGTATACATAATGATCCAGAAATGATATCCTTGATAACAGTTTAGAATACATTAAAACAATGTTACTAGCTAACCCTCAATATATGTTAATTATATCAGCAGCAAGGAAGTTCTACATTTAGAAATTCCCACTCCGCAATATCTGTACAGACCCAGCACATGACAGCAATAATGATTAGGTCCAACAAACACTGCTATTTCTAGTGTGCCACTTATGCCACTGATGGCAACGGGGACTTCAGTTCATCATTCAGTAAACCATGTTTGCTGATACACATAAGCTGTTATCAATGTATCTGCCCAAAGAGTCGAGGGATCTTGAATAATTAATGTATTAATACATCTGAGTGACATCTCGCACATTTACACAAATACATAAATTAGAATACAACACTACTATATATAACAAATCCCCACCAATGGTTCGTATGACAGTTTCCCTAATTTGCTGAAAATTTTTATGGTTGGGGAAAACATGTATTTTTCATCACATTTTCATCACATCTATGTTGATATATTTGCAGTTGTTCTTTCAGTTAACAAAACTTTTTTTATCAGATAGTCCTTTGTTGTGTTTTTTGTAGGCAGTATTTATTTATTTGCAATCAACTGATTGAATGAAACCCAATAAGTGTATTCATATTAAAAAATGTACAAAATAAATGTTCCCGTGTAGGTATAACCTCTGCCTCAGGTTATTCGGGTAGCTTCAAATGACTGACTTCAAATGGAAATTTAACATTTACATGGTTTATGCAACAGGCTTAACTGATTTACGTTGTTTTAGGATTAATATCTCAACTAATTTAATATGTTTTTCCACAGCACATCCAATATAAAATAGCAAATCAATTTCTTCAAAAACCTTGGCACTATTAATTTTATTTATTTATCAAACAGTTCCATCCTATTACAGAAGCAAATAACTCGGCACTATGCAGTCCGATGCCTCCATTAAAATTATTGTCAAATAATACAAGATGGATGAAATTTAAGACCTTTCTTTGGAAGTTGTTAATCCAAATTTTAAGACATTAAAATGCAAGATCCAAGTTAAGACTTGGTACACATCTTTGCATTTGTTTGTGTCAAAACATTATGTTTGGTCAGTACTCCGTAGCAATAAACTTGGTCATCAGATTACCGATGCACTACCAGTTATGTCTGGCCTAAAACCATGTGCCTCTCAGGATTGATAGAGCTTTCTGTGCCATCTGTCCCCAGCTGGCCAGAGCAATCAGTGGTTTAGATGGTTTGATTACTGGCACTGACCACATCTGTAGCTACATTTACACAACCAAACAGCGATTGTCTGGTCACTGCAGGTGGACAGTGAAGGAACCAGTCTCCAAACGGGTGTTTTGTGAACCTCTTAGAGGTATTGCTGGGTTTGGCAGGAAAACCCTGATTTACCCATTTTAATGGTCCTAAAACAAATGTACCAGCTACAATTGTTTTTGAATAATGGATAAATTAGACAGATCATGTTACTCTGCTTTGTGTGATGTACAACTGTGTGGTGTTTTCTTTAAGATACCAAGTCTTTCCGCAAATTCCACAACACAAGAAATACTGACATCTCCTCACACATGTGTGATTTGTTCTTGTAAATGCATTTTTCTTAAGTAGTTCAAAGAACTATAAAACACTGTATTCACAAACAGTATATTGACATATGTAAATATGATAACATTTATACTCCTATTTTCTAGCATGACCTTGGCAACATTTATGGACTGACTGATCTAGAATTTGTACATTGCAGTTATATAAAACATCTTTGATTTTGCTATAAAAACACACAAAATATTGTTTGAAAACCCAGATAGCTCCAGAAATGTCTCATAGAAGTGTTGACTGACCTTCACCTTGAAGCCGGCCAATGGCGTCCGCGTGATCAAGTAGTGCGAAATGCCGGTGGGGTTGTCAAACTTTGGCACCTTGACGGAAAGGGCAAAGCAGCCAGGGTGGGTGGTGCTGCTGCGAACTATGAAGGCTCCAATGCCTTCCTGACTCAACTTCTCCAACGCCTGCTCCCTGGGGACAGACATCAGTCAGTCAGTTAGACCGTCAGTCAGACAATCAGTCAACCAATCAGTCGATCAACCAAAAATAAAAAAGAAGTAAAGGTTAAGTTCTTATACAGTGCAGTGTCCACTCTTTACGCCCTGGCAGACCTAATCAATTGAACACTATCTTGACTTCTCTGGAAAACATTCAGCCTTGCTACAATTAATGCGCGAAGAGTAAATGAAAAAAGGGGAAGCTTAGATGAGTTGACTGCATGAGGAAGAACGGGGGAGGATGAAAGATGGAGAGAGGGAGCTATGGACAGAAAACTTTGGAAAGAAAAAACACAGCGAGTGGTTCAGCTTTACTGTACTTGACGGTGGGGAACAAGGAGGATAGCAACTATTCGTACACAAATATCCACAAATGTCTATAGCCACGTACTCATTCTTACAGCTGAGTGAACTGGAGAAACACAGAGTGAATGAACTTGCCGAACGTTCGAACAGGATTCAAACCCGGGTTCTCTTGATTGGGAGTCTGCCACTCTGGCCACTGCGCCATTGCATTCCACAAACAGTTTACACTGTTTTTAAAACTTGCCAGGATAGATGTTAACAATTATGAACATTTTAAAATCAATACGCCGGCATAACTGTTGATATTTAACTGGAAAACTGTTTATAATTATTTATTATTTTCTTTCTTTCTAGAAATGATAAATTGATTGATGTGTTCATAATTGTTTTTTTACTGTTTTAATTGTGCTGACATTTTGTTTATTTCCTATTATTTATCTTTATTTGTTTACGATTTAAAATGATATTGTTATGAATTGTACATTTGATCTGAATGTCACATGTGAATTATATTTTATAACTGAGGATGCAGAAGTATGTGCTTCAAAAGGCCCACTGAAGATCATGCAGTAAACGTGACATGGTGACCACCGTGAAACATAACCCTTACTACTATCTCTACTGCTTACCAGTATTTCCAGCAAAATATACATTTTGTAATAAGACCACAAATACGTGTAAAACATTTCGCATAGGTCAAATGTATGTTGGAAAAATGGGTAAATTTGCTCAACCTCGACACTGGGCTAAAGTGACCCAAACAGCAAGACGACCATATTAGCGCGATTAATTTCCCATAGCTAACTGTTACAGGAACAATTTGGGACTCGTAGCAAAATGCTATAGGTTCCATTTGGCACCAGACAGCTATTGATTTTACAAACAATGCAAACATTTGCACACACATGTAAAATCAGCGACTGTCTGATATTTTTTATTGGCTCGACTCACTTCTGTATAAGACCATCTGGATTGAATCAGAAAGCGCAGGGTTTAATGGTGCACAATTGTTTCAACTGATCACGTCTGTGGCCTAGTGAAGGCAATGTGGCAGCATCACAATTAAATCACCTGGGTTTTTTTCAGTTGCATAATACAAGTTTCAATACTCGTCAAAAAATGTGGTTAAATGACAACTTTTCTGAAGCCTAGTTTGCTCTGGCTAAATATAACCAACATCGGATGTGTGCCGCATTGGACAACAGTAACTGCCTCTATAACAGGATATTAGATAGATGAATGAATTTGAATAAAAATGGCAGCCAAAATAAATGCCTCAGAGCAGTTCTGGAGATGGTGGCCCCAAAGGGAAATCAAATTGCAACTGACAATAATAAACTTCTGTAGCTCCTTAAAATATTAATAACCAGAACTCAGAAGCAGAACAAACTGATTTTAGAATATCAAAATTTTGTATTCATGTTTCTAAGCTATTTGTATGTAATTTTGATTTTGTATTTTACTGCTATAAAGATTGTACAATTGCAAGATTTTATTATTATTACTATAAGTGTCTTAAAACCTAGTCCTTTGCCAGATTTGTGGCAAATGCTGTATTATGTGTATTGTGGTCATGATGATGTTGATAAACATATTTCATTTCCTTGTTTACTTGCAATCTGGAGTGAGTTATTTTGGCTGGCAAATCTTGTTAAAATTAAACCTCGACAGCAGACAGCTGCAAACATTGGTTTATTGTGAACAAACTAACAGACTACTTCTCTGACACTATCAGTACAGGACAATGTAATGAATGCATCAGCCAGCGAAAGACAGCAGCTGCTATCCTGGGAACTAGAGGTGTAACAATAATTTGATATGGTTCACGATACCGTGTATTGATACATCGCCAACACATTGCAAATTTTGGAGGTCCAACCAGCACTTTATAGTCATGTTATTTGTGTTACAGAAACAGCGAGTTAGTTACACAAGTATCAATCTTTGCAGTTACTGAGAGTAAATTATAATCAACAGAGTTTATCGTTTGATAGTGGAACACTAGCAACGAGCATGTTGACATTAGTATGTTTTTCATATGATTTCAGTGTCTGGTCATTACAGGGAAATTAGCCAATCTTAGTAAAAAGTAGCAACTTCACTGGACTAGCCATGCTACACTAGCAAACAGCATGAATATATCTGATATTGAAAAGGTGCTAGTTTCGTTCACGTCAGCAGTTTGGCAGCTTTTTAGGTGTTGTAAATGTAAACGAGCGCAGCATTAAAACTAATGATCTTTGTTACCTGTTGCAGTTGCACTCCTATAAAAAAACGACACTTTTTATTTTCATTTTTTAGAGGTTTTTTTACTACAGGACTATTTCATTTTTCATTTTTCTTTATTCTAATACACATTTGTTAGCTCTGTTCTTTCAGAGATAATCAATATTGTTGCTTCACACTGAATGTACTGTTATTAACATTAGTCCTACATTTGCAGACCTACAATCAAATGAATCAATACCTGTCTAATTTTAGTAAGTATCGCGATACACATCATATCATGACCGACTCCGGTATCATATTGAGAGGACAGTATCGTTACAACCCACCATCAATGGCAGACGGACACAGGGAGACAGGATGACACAAATAGAGATTGATGGGCCGAGATGTGACACTGACTGACCGACCACCGACAGAGAGGTCTTTCTGTGTCCCAAGTCTCAAGTGGTCAATTGAGACACCGGCACAATGATTCCTCAGGCTCACTGTGTAATGGACACATGTTCGACACACAGAGACAGTAATTCAGGTTAGTCGTCCCAAGGTATGGTTGTCTTGTGCTAGTTTGGGGGGATACGGCCGAGAAGTCTGTCTGTGGAAAGTGTCACCAGGGGCATTGACCGACACACATAATGACTGTGACATATCATAGTCGTTAAAACAGAATTTATGTTTTAGTAAATTTGCTAAAATAAACCATATTACATATAATCTCTTCACAATGGGTCTAAAATAGATGTAACATTAATTAGTTAAATAAATAATAATATATCAGTTAAATAAATAATTACAAATTAGCAAAATCCTAAACTAGGGATAAACATTTTCATTTCAAATCTACTTTATTGGTTATATATACACATACATATTCATGACTCTAACCACATCTCAAATCAGTTCCCCAATTTTGTGATGCTACAGCAAGCTTCAGGGTACCAGTAGTTATGTATGGCAATATGTAATACCAATACCCCTTCGGCCTCCCTACATGAAACTTGTGGGGAGCGACCTGTGGCAACCTGTGAAAATGTCCCCCCACAACCTAATGTCTTTCTAAATACTTCACTGCTTCAAACCCACTCATTGTTAACTCAATTCCATGTAGCATCGAACATAAATTTTTTGAGATGATCCCTTAGATAGTCCAATGTTGGGCCTGTACCTCGGAATGCCGGCCTGGAACCATGGAGCATGCTTCAGCTGGTCCCTGGTGTTGTCCGTGGCCGGGTCACTCTTCTTCAACTGTTCATCACTGCAACAGACAATATACAACATCAGTATCACAACAAAACCCAAAGACACTCCCGCATTTTTCAGGAGCCTCCCAGATCTGCTGTCGTACCAAGTCACAAATTCATAACATTTGTGATTTATGGGAGAAACTTAGAATGCACCAGAACGTATTTATTGTTTGACTTATGGGGCCCTTTCAGCAGGCCCCACACCCCACCCCATAAAAAATACTCTTGGATGTCTAAACTCAAAAACTGGAAGGTAACTTAGGTAACTTAGACAAGTATTGGGAACAGTGGAAGGAAACGCAGACCTACAAATTCTTGGAGAAGAACTACTGAATGTGACTGAATGGCTTGTGAGTGGAGCACATGGAAAGACAGACAACAGAGTGAGACAAAGGAATTGTTGTCAGACCTGATTGTTGTATGATTATATATGCTAACCAGGGTGAGAAGATGGTTAACATATATCTATATATATATATGCACAATTGTTTAAGTAATTGAAAATTGGTAAGTTTTCAAAATGCCTTTTTCAACTTTTCAATAATTTCTTTGACAAATTTTCAAACATCTGTCAAACATGCTTTGACTAACTTTTTACCATCTGTCATCTACTTTTCAATCTATTATCAACCACTTTTCAACCATCTGTCAACCACTTTTCAGCCATCTGGAAACTTTTCAACAATTTTGCCCACAATGAAGCAACCAATAATGTAGGGACATGGATACTTGTAACTGGCACCGCAACCCAATGGCAAATACTCCACCCATTATGGGTTGAAATACCCAATTATTAAAAAGGCTACTTTTTTGTTGTTGCACCTAGTATCAAGCGCTGACGGGATGTCAAGAATGTCTTAAATATGTACATTTTCAGAGGGGAGAGTGCAAAAACAGTACAACTTTCCTATAGTTAAAACCATCTAGGTGTTTCCTGTGCCCAAGGGTGTAAAAGACCCTACTGGGTACACGTACCCAGGTGCATCCAGCTGCACATTCTACCAGTAGTGGTCTATCTCCATGTTCACGGACATCATTCATTCAGGAGTATTCAAAGGTCAGATTAAGTAATTCTCCTAACAATTTCACATGATATAAACGACAAAACAACAGACAGTGCAGATATCGTCACGGTCATTACAGAATCCAATTAAAACTTCTATTACTTCACAAAAGCTAAGTTAGATGGTAACATCAGAGACTGCACAATTGTTGTATTTAGCTACTGTATTGAAATCGCCAATCTGATTTTGCGCAAGTAAATTATGTGATTGCAAAAATGTCAGTTTCATAGGGTGAAAACAATTTGCTATGCATGTATATAAAATCTTATTTTGTTCTTGCATTCTTCAGTTATTTTATTATCACTAAAATTAAGATACACCCTAATGAAATTACACAATACCAGTTCAATGATGTTGGGTGCAGCAACTCAGTCGTTTGAGTGACAGAATGTCAATCAAGCACATCAGAGTTTGAGTTAAGATGCCATTTCAAAGCAATTTCTTGTTTACCCCTGTGTTGCCTGTGTCTTTCAGAAGAGACAGTCAACAGCCATTTGCATGGCAAGTAAAATATCTCATGCAGGTTGTAAATGTGTCGTAGACTCTATCTCTCAACTGTATGAGTCACGGCAGAGGTATTCTGATGTCAATCAATTCTGTCATTCACCTCATATAAGAACACAACTAACTGCAAACAAAATTAGATTTTATCACTTCATAATTGGAATTTTAAATATCGATGTCACTATGACACATATTCAGAAACAAAAATATTAAAAGCAACACTGTTATGTTTACTGATACACAAATTACAGATTAGTCGACATCTATTGCAACACAGCAAAATTCTGCAGTAATTCCTACTTACCGGTACCTCTGAAAATATTCCCAAGTCAGAGTAGCCATTAAATTCTCACAGACAGCTTGTTACAGTTCCAAAAAAAACACAGTATTAAATAAAGGCAGCATCACAGCGCTGATACAAGGAGAGAACCCGAGGATATCGGTACTAATCCGTCACAACTGTCAGTCTGACTGCGCTCTCCGTATTAACAGTAATGGCAGGGCCAATGGTGAGATCCCAGGAGACCACAACACATGCTAACCTCTTGTCCGATCCTCAATCTCGTTGTTATACC
The DNA here is from genome assembly GCA_020002185.1 of Paraescarpia echinospica. Classification (NCBI taxonomy): domain Eukaryota; kingdom Metazoa; phylum Annelida; class Polychaeta; order Sabellida; family Siboglinidae; genus Paraescarpia; species Paraescarpia echinospica. The sequence goes on from CM034537.1 coordinate 35,705,307, forward strand.
ACTGCTAACAAAAGCCGAGTAATCTGCCCGTCAAACAGCAATGCATCAAACCCAGCCATTACAGCAAAAACAACCGTTTGGAGAGCCACGCTGGCAGTAAATGACACAAACGGCGGACTGTGGAAGAGATCTTTGAAGAGGCACTGACAGCCAATTATGCAGACATCTGATGACGAAACGTGCGAAATTCAACACTTATCCTGCGTGTTGTTACACACCGGTTGACGGATGCAAACGTCAACCGCCTCGGCAAAAACGTGAATGTATTGTGTGCACGGGTAACTGAAGCTGGTGTGTGCGCATCACCCCCCCGTTGTTACAGCGTTTTATTCCCAAACAACTTATTCGACCGGTTTCTGACTGATGACGCCGAAATAACCTCGACTTTGCAATTACTATCTTTGTGTCAGTTTTCAATTGTGCATTCCTGCTCACAGGTATGAAGCCAGCGGTGTTAATGACAACGTATTGGTGGTCTACTCGTGTCGGATGGAACCAAACACAAAAATGTCACAGATTCTCACACAAACTGTGGAATCTCAGACGAGTGGGGAAAAAATGAATACCTTTGCCTCTTTTTGTGGTGTTTTAAAACAACCTGCACTAAAAGAACACCTCTGTATGGCTACGTATATATAATCCATTTAGATAACCAGAGGCATGATAAAAACTGAGCTACCCCCACCCCAGGCAATCCCTTCGGTGCATTCTTTCATGATTTGCAAACTGCGTGAGAGACTGAATCTAAATGGCAGAAAAGTCTGATATATAGACACACGAAATGTGGCAATTTAAAATTAAAAACCGCTTAGGTCCGCTTTCCTAAGAAAAACCTTTCCTATCGATCAAATGTTCAATATTCTACTACACGCATACAACATAATTTATGTACATAATTTGGAGCATATAGCTGATTGAAATGCTATTAAGCACATCAAAAGCGTTAGATCAAAGCAACCGTTTGAATAACAAATGCTGCAGCACAGAAACAAAAGACCTGTACAATAAAGAATGTGTCGACTCCCTTGCAGTGGGAAGGGAACTACGAATCAATGGCAGTAGCAAGTGCCAGCTGCTACTAACAAGTCACCTCCTTAATACAATCAATAGTTTATGTAAAATGTATAACTGCCATCTGTCACCATAGTTACAGGTAATTTTTAACGCAATATAAGAGACAGCAAGGTCTGATGAGATACTGACAGCCATCAGTCCTTCTTCTACCTAATTTATAATTAAATTTTTATGTGTAAGTTGTCATGGACTCACAGATTGGTGCTCTCTCTCTCTCTCTCTCTCTCTCTCTCTCTCTCTCTCTCTCTCTCTCTCTCTCTCTCTCTCTCTCTCTCTCTCTCTCATTTTCATAAAGGTTGATTGTTCACTGGGGATAGAAGATCAGCCATTCCAACACCAAGGATTGTACAGATTTTTTTGCAATTAGTTGTAATGGAAGAATACTACATGTGCTCTTACGTGCGTGTGTGTGTGTGTGTGTGTGTGTGTGTGTGTGTGTGTGTGTGTGTGTGTGTGTGTGTGTGTGTGTGTGTGTGTGTGTGTGTGTATATGTATGTACATATATATATATATATGAGTTCTCTTCACTTTTGTCATACCAAACATGCACAATCACGACCAGTCACACTCACAGAAGGACTGGCATGTGACGTAAAAACCTGCATACACATTTCAGACTTGCAACAAACCATGAGATGTCACAAGAGAAATCAACCAGAAAAGAAGTAAAACATATAATTATATTTACACACAGAAGAGATTTCTTCAGCTTTGTCATACATGAAGTCAATACCTGCACACAAATTAGATCCCAAACGTGCAAAAAACTACATCATGAGATGTTATGATACAAAATGACGTCATTGCCCCACCAATGTATGTGTGCTGCCCTGTTCACACCCAGCTATGAACAGATGCAGTGAATCAGAAGATCTCCAACTCCACCCTAAAAATTGCCCCTGTCACCTGGGGTTACACACTTTTTTACATCTTCTACACCCCTGAAGATGCTGAATCTTCACGAAGAATGTGAAAGAAACACATCCTTCAGTTTTGTTTTCACAATATTTTCTCCTTCTTATTACACTGAACTTTGTCTTGTTAAAGGGGTGATGTTTGTTGCATTAGGCAATCATTAGCAGGAAGTCTGCTGTCAGGTCAGGAGCATATGAAGTTGGAACATGCCAACTTCAAAGCCATAAGTGCCAGTAGCAGATGTTTACAAATTGAATGTTTTGTTTACAAATTGAATGTTTTAAGGAGTAACTTTCAAACTGCAAACCATGTTTCAGGCTTATTAAACACAATATGGCAGGCAGTATACCTACAACATATTTACTAGAGCTAGTATTAAGAATACAATATATAAATATATGTTAATAAACGAGGACGAGACATCATACCTTTAATTTTTATCATGTTTAGTGTATTTGCGCCATAGGTGGATTAAAACAGAGGTAGCTAACGCTGTGATTCGACGACAGGTGTTTAAACATTTACGGTGATTTACCCCCTGTGTGGGATCTTTTACATTCCTTGGCATAACATCAGGTAGAAGGTATCTTGTATCACAGCTGAAAAACACATTTCGTGAAATTGCATAACAGGTGCTAGAACTCAAGGTACTTCTAGTCTTGACATGTTACAGACATGAGCAGTGACACATTGATTGCACTGGTGCTATGACATGTGGCCTATTACTAAGTATGTCTAGCATGTGTCACACAGAGGCACTGAATATATTGCTCTATGGTGGTTGCCAAAAGTATCAATAACTACATACCACGGCAGACAAAACATAAGCCTCCAGTGCTGTATGGAGGCAACTTCTAAGTAAGCCCAGAAGTAGCTAATAGTCAATGTGAACACTGTCTTTGATCATTACAATAAAGACAAGTAACCTATTAGGCAATTCTGAACAGAATTTCCAATATTTTTATGCAAAGTTTTCTGTGATTGGATTGCCTCTTCCTGTTCACAATGCATGCTTCTCAAACTGATGGTAGCATTGTAACGGTTACATGGAAACTGTCATTCATGTGGGTAAGTTAAATATATTTAAGGCTTGCAAATAAATATCAAACAAATACACCTCAAACAATTACATTCGTACTTAGCTCTTGCTTTAAATATTCCACCAAAAGTTTTATTTGGAATGCATAAAGAATAGTTTAAAATCAAGGTATTAGGCGATATGAGGTGTGATAACTACCACTGGACTATCAATTGAGAGCACTGTCATTTAACTCCAGTTGCAGCCATTTCAAAACATGGGCCGATTTCATCCACACCATTTTGCCTGTGTCTTTTGGAAGAGACGCTAAACACTGAACATTGGATCCTTCTACCTGGGGGGGGGGGTAAATGATCACACCAGTGAAACAGAGAAACCTATCATGCACTTCACGGAGGCAATGTTCTCAATTTACAAACAAAAAACACAGGTATTGCATTAACTGCTGCCAAAGCACTTGCAGTAGTAGTGGAGTGAGTGCCATAAGCACCTTGTCTGTAGACAGTCTGAGTTACCTGCATTATACAAGACAATATGTTACTGTTGTTCTTATCATCACACATTGGGTCGGTGATGTTTTATTTAAAATTATTTAATTGTTTTACCTGTAAATGTGTATGCACCAGATTTGTATGGTATAAAATATTCTCATAAATGTGACTGGTCAGAACCTGTTAAAAATTACTAAAAATTAGTGGATTGATCGGTGTCCTTTAGAATCAAATCAAATTTAAATTAATTTTAATCAAGTATTTTAAAGTAAAATTTTACTCAAGCAGTTTAAATCTACTTGAAGTGTCATCACTCTGAAGATGTAAGCGCATTTCAAGTTGACGTCTGAAAGAGTTAGATAAATGGCAGAAGTTGTCTTCCATGACCAGTAAGAATGCCAACTATTACTCACTCAAACCTGCTTCACCAAGACAAATATTAGCGACAAGATGAAAGGAAAATTAATGACAGTGTCAGAAATACAACATTGCTAGACAGTCCACTTTCGTTTCCTATGCCACGGACATGGTTGGCACTTCGGAAGGTTACCAGGAGCAACTAGAACCAGAGTATTCAAACACTCTCCAACATAATGTAGTGTAGCTCAGTGGGAGTAAGCCAGACTGCCAGTCAAAAGGACCACGGTTCAAGTTTACAGCGCGCTGCCGTGTTGAAACTTAGCCAACTTTATTCATCGTGCATTGCTGGTGTCTGTGCCAGGGGAAATAAAAGATCCCAGACAGGCATGACAGGGGGTAAATATGTAACCTGTGATGGACTCACAAATAGTACAGAAGGAAGACTCTGAAAATAAACCACTCCTACCTTATGTTACCTGTTTTGAATAGGGTTGGGCAAGGATGTTATTATAAATTCAACTTATTAATTAATGGCTTACATTATCTAATAATATTATATATGTCCAATGACACTAACATATACTATTTAGTCTTGAAAATATTAGATGGATGTGAACGATACTTTTTGAGAGATCTTATTTTGAAAATGAGGAAATATATTATTTTTGCAGTTTGGCACTTGGCATGACAAGCGCAAAATTGAAAAATATAACTTAGGCAAATAAAAATATGAAAATATGGAAGATAAATTTTATATGTGAACAATAAAACAAGTTTCAATAAGCTATGTCGTCTTGTTTGGTTTTTATCTGACTTTTGGTGACTGGTTTTCCTTTCCATGATCGCCTGGAGTTGAAGGAAAATTTCAAAACTAAAACTTTTTGCACTGGAGTGGATCTCAAACCATAACAACCATTACAACATAATAATGTTGTAATTTCTAATGTACCTTTATTACTGAGTTAACTTCTGTAACAAATATAGTTTACTTATTATAAGTACAATTGTTTTTATTTATAAAATAATCTTAAATTGAACTGTAATAGCATATTTAACACAAACACTGTTTCTTTGTAATCTTTCTAAATTTGGATATTCGTTTTAAAATATATTATTGTAATTTCAAAATTATTTGGTAACATAGCAAAAGGAACAACTAAAATTTGTTATCAAAATTAACTTATGTCATCATCAATCTTGGCCAATGTCGATCTCGGCAACAATATTTTATTATATTTATTATGTTATCTTATGACGTATAATTTACATTGTTTCCAAAGTAGAGTAAAATAGTTATACTAAATATGATTTTTCACGCATAGGCGTAGATCATAAACGCATGTTGAAAGTCAGCCTAAATAGCAATGACTCGACAACGCCCATCAGGTCAGACACGAGCGTTGCAGCGCCATTTGCTGACATTCCTTTTACTTACGATATTTCGTAATTCCTTAAACGTTTTGAACATAACACATATAAATTACATTATATTTCTAAAATTATTCAATACGAGTTATCAGTACAGTACTGTTATTTCATTGTATAGATCATATTTGTTTGCAATTAGGAGCCACAATATGCCAAAATGTCTTGCATACGTGTCGAATAAAACATTAGCAACTTAACTGCATCGCGAGCGGTAGTGAACTATCGAAGCCGCATTAAGCGTTGATACTCGGGGAAAATTCGCAAATCTTTCACCTTTTAAGTGTTGCGCGGTCACAAATTAAATGTAATCTTCACAAAACAACATGTGATGGGTTCCAAATATAATCCCGAATCGATTGGTGATAAGCCGATTTGATATGAAATAGTGAACTTGTTAGCAAAAGATGACAGCTACGCGTAGGCTTATGTTACATGCGTATTTGGCAATAGCAAGGTATGGAGTCCAAATTGAAATATGGTCAATTTCATTGAAAAATGACTGCCCAAGCCTATTTTGAAGTATAAATTCTCTCTGATGGTGTCTCTTGTACATCCTTATTCATGATTAATGCTTAACAAATTTTGAGTTTGGATTCTCATGGATATCAGAGATATAGAAGTCTATTATTATTGTAAGTAACTTAAGTCATAGGCACAGTGTCTTTGGGCCATGAGAAAAACGTGTAGAATACCACGAGAAATTTCTGCTTAAAATACTACACATGTTTTCAGCCCTGATCTGTGATTCTAGAAGTCGTGACCATGGCAGCCAGATTGCCCGTGTGCAAGCCACAGGAGCTGGAGAATGCAATCATTCCAGCAGTGACCTAACCACCAAATTATCCTATCAATTTTCATGTTTGCCAGGCATTTTAAAACACATGGAAATGAATAGTTGGAACAAATAAATAGCTTGATTTCAGTCAGAAAAAAAAAAACTTTGTACACAATTCACAGCCCCAGCTGGTGTTGATAGACCATGATTAAAGTTTCGGTTTCCCGCCAGATGATCAATTACCTGCATTAGAGCAGAGTGGGGGAGCACTTAATGCAGTGACCTCGACACCAAGTAATATTTATTTGTGAAAAGTCTGGTGCAATTTGAATATAAACCTTGGTTATGTGAAACATCTTACTATAGTTATATTGTGGTTTGACAACACAATAGACCAGGAGATTAAGATGAGACAAAACAAGATTTTGAAAATATTGAATGCCTATGAAAATGTTTATACATGTAGTTTTTGTTTTACAATAAATGTATACATGCCGGAAAGGAATGGCCCCTGACATGGCATTGTGCAATGTTTAGAATTGATTGTTATTTATTTAAACATAAGGACTGTAGTAGGACTAAAGTGCACTGGGTAGCAGTAACAGAAGAACAGTGTAGATTAGAACTGAGAAAGTACTAATTCTCACAAAGGATAATTACTGAATATATTTGCTATAAATTATCTACCGATTGTGTTAGTCTGATTATGACATAAAAGAAAATGTGCTGATAAGGGCAGGCTGCCCAAAGATAAGAAATTGTTGGACTCTAGATAAGACAATGGTTGCATTGTCCAGATACTATCTCAAGCTTGTTGCATTTAATGGCAATCTTGTTAAATCTTGATAAAAATCTAAGTGAAACTGCAATTAATTCACGGTGGGCTTTCCCAGCATTTCTATACACTTGTAAGGGGGCAGACCGGCACAGGAATGAGCCAATGTCATAACTGATACACAAACTGTATATACTTGAAATGATAGGACAGATAAAGTATGTTACATGGCAGCAATGGTAGCACTTGACATTTGTTCCTCCGTTCATCTACTCAAGCTATGTCTCTAATAGTCCTAGTTATACTGGTGTCACATGCACCTCCACATCCAGATCATAAGATAAATAATAATTATTGCTACATGTACATACACACATACTGAACCAGGTAGACAACTTAGGCTAGAGTAGAGTGCATATTTCATTCAGTGGTTTGGTGTTGACCTCGTAACCAGGCGGTACGGAGTTTGAGCCCAAGGTCTGTGGCCCAACTAGTTGTTTCATATTAATTTTGTACAACTTCCTTACTCATTTATCAACTAACTAATATATATATATATATATATATATTTATATATATATATATATACAAATTCAACCACTAGACATGCAGTTGGTATAAATCTGGTGTGTGTATATATACATATACATTATAACTTGCTCAGTCTTACTTGTAGTTGATATGACACATTTTCTAGCAGCCAATTATAATATATATTTCAAATATTCGCTGCCACTGGTATGTGCTTCTACAGCAGTTCACCAGTATCACTTTTTAAGCCAGACCTACATCAACTGTATGTCTTGTGATTTAGTTTGTGAACTGAATATTCCCATAATTACACAGTACAAATATGGTTCAAACAACAGTTCCTATGGAACCAGTTAACAGGCTGCAAACAGGCTTGAACTTACCATAACTGGAACAGTTGTACACCTGTAGTAATAATATTTTGTGGATGAAAATGAAAAAAATTGTAACAAGCCATAAGTAAAATTATATATATATATATATATTATATATACAGCATAATTTATGGAGACATGGACAGCCCAGGACTTACCTGTTGTATGGAGACAACCACTCCATTATGACACTCCCATATCGAGGTACTCTCCACAGCCTGCCAGAGCTAGTGCATCCATACACATCTACACACCAACAACACGCGACTATGCCACACGCCGTGACATACCGGACTCTGTCAACTCTCTATGACATATGGCTGCAGGTTTTTTCCCGAGCTACCAACTCTGGTTATGTACACGATCACCGCTACTGGCTGTCACCACACGAGGCAATCATAGCCCTGCCGACTGCGCTGATATCTAACAATTACCAGGCACAAAACATGACCACGGTATGTTGGTTTGACTCACACACACACACGCTGGCTGCTGTGGGCCGGTTAAAATTATCCCTGCCAGCTGCAGGATATAACGAACTTCCAAAAGTGCCAGCAGGCAAATAGGATCTTGTCAAACATTGTGGTGTGTGATATCCAATAAACCAGGGGGAAATACACGAGTTTGTCAGAGTCGAGTTGTGCGTATCGCATTCTCATCTGATCTGTAATTAATGTGGAGGACACGGTTTATGAGGCTTAACGATAAAGATCACCAGCTGTGTTAATCCAGTCAATTTACCCCTGTTTGGGATCTGTTTCCATGGCATGGAGACCAGCTAGAAGGTATCACCAGCTTTTAAGGTGACATCCAAAAGAAGACAAAATGGGGTTGACAAAAATGCCCAAAATGCAATACATTCATTATAAAACAAAGCTTTGAGAAACTATTTCTATCATTACATAACCAGTCAATATTTATAAAACTTCTGTTTGGTTTCCTCTTCTGCTCGTTGCTCTAGTATTGCCAACCACAACTATAAATTATATTAAGTATTTTTCATAACCAAGGTCTCTTTCAAGAAGGTTGAACCAAAACCAGGTTCTTTCAATCGACCGCTAGGTACTCTATCACCAAACTACTGTGCCCCACGTATGCACGACAATGGATGGATATGTTATCTCTTACCTATCTCCAACAGCAGGAGTGTTTACAAGCGGGGTTAATCATTAGAGATTAGAACAATATTACAAACTTTCTCTGTTTCGGATGAGATCTCCATTCGATACCACTTATAAACTTTTGAAAAAAGGAAACTAATTTTTAACCACACAAAATAAGGGAAAAGGACTCGGCAAACAAAATCCAACAAGCTTCCTACACATAATTCTTGCCCAAGGGAAACATATGCCAGTGCTGTTTTGTCCCATACAATGTATCTTCTCTCTTCATCAAACATTTGAGTATCCCCTATTTGTAACATGACAGAAAATGTTAAAAACCTGCTGACATTTTGCCAAGCTAGTCAGATCAGGTATCAAGAGATCTTCATGTAGCAATTAATTAAACCAGATCATGATCTTGCATTGCCTGCTGTCATGGAGCTTGAGTGAGAAAAGACCACTGATCTGTGTCGAAGACGGTACCCAAAGAAATCCTCTTCAACAGGCATGCACCAGCTAATTTAAAAAGAAACAGGTGGGGACACTATGCAAGGCCATTGTTTGAAACCTGAGCTGAAAAACTGGTGGTCTTTTGGACCTTCCACTATGTAAAGTTGGTGGACCGACTCAAAAGCTACCGTTCTCAAGCCTCCGGACTGGCAGTCATTTTGAACGATGTTTAAACCATTCCTCAAATTATTTGCACTGGAATAGAATTTTGATTCTATATTCCATAGATATGTTATGTGCATCTCTCTCATTTTAGGAAACGTTCAAAAAGCATTTTCGCCATATTTTCACCATGTTCGTTTTGCATTTATCCCATGTTCAGCACAGATTCAACTGTGAGTCAATGACAGATTGCATAATATTTCTGTTCAGTTAGTTCCTCTGGCACAGATACCAGGTATAAAGGACTGTGAGTGACTCAACCAAGGCACACATACTTCAACTTCCTTCCTACCCATGTCTGACACTAGGTGAGTTGGCAAGTTCTACCTAGTTTCTAGGAAACAATGATTAAAGCCCTGAACCTCCAGGTCTCAAGACAAATACCAAACCAGTGAGTCACTACACTGGTATAGAACCTCCATGTTGCAAGTATAGAATCACCACGCATGCAGGTATAGAATCACCACCTGACAATCAGGCAAACTTTCTCCAGGTATGGAGTGATATTGTGATATACAGAGTAAATTTGACATCTTCCTAGTGAGGTATTTGAGGTAAGATAAATCACTAACCAGTGTTGTTAAGGTTCAGTTCATACAAGAATGTCATACATGAAAACCTGTTTTCTTGCCTTTTACAATCAGCTTATGGAGGTCATCAGATTACAAATCAGTGTATTGGATTGATGTGAGATGGATAATAACATTTTATTTTTTAATTTGTTTAGTCAGTAAATACACAACTACTAAATAAATCTCATAAGGGCACATCAGGATTTCTTGGGGATAATTTCTTTTAACGATGTGTCTGTAGAAGAAAATAACTAAGAAAAATTACTAAATAATACTGTACATAGAAAAAACAAATTCCTATACAAATTAGCTTCTGCATTTTTGCTGTGTTGACACCTGGATTCTTTAACACAACGTACAGTAACAAGATCTTTAACTGGTTGGAACAATTTTGTAATTTGAACCAATACACTGCAGAGTCCAGATAGCAACTAGACAAGGACATCTTTGATTTATTAGGACTCCAACCATTTCCATGTGTCTGTATCCTATCTTTGTCACACCTAAAGTTCACACTGTAAATAACACTTACACAATCAGTAGATGACATGTGACCTGTCACAACGAACTCGACATTAAGTCACGCAGGTCTATCTTGCATACATACCAAAAATAGCTGTCTAAGAGTAATGTCTCATCAGTTTTTAGATTTTGGCAGAAATTCCACCTTTCAATGTCCTGTTTATTTTCCTTGACAAATAATCTAAAAGTAATAAAATCTGTGCACAGTAAAAAACAACAGATAATGGGTAAAATTGACCATGTTTCTCAAAACGTCACTTTTTAAACTAAAGTTTGCTTCAATTTTAACCAGAAATCAAAAACTAAGTATTTTAGATATTTTATCAAATGAGGTATAATTTTAAAGCTTATGGGAACACAAAAGGGTAAAAAATTCCATATCACAATTTTGCAGGTTAATACCCACCTTGACGTGGCAAGTCAAGTGCGTTGTATTCAATCATTACTGTCATAATCTATTTTCTTATTGTGTGCCCTGCTATCTTCTAGCTAGTTTAACCATTGTAAAAAATCTTAGAAAAATTAACTTGTGAATCATTTCCTGTCAGACACTCTTCAAAGTCCGATCAAAGATCGTATCAGGACACACGTCATCAAACAGCCACTTTTTCCCCATCCTTACAATAACACAGCATCCAGCTCTTTGTACGTAGCGAAGAATACAAAAAACATGGATAATTACATGGTATATATTACCGGTAGCACTTTTTATTCTTTAAATTAATTGCATACCTGGTACTTGAACACTGGCCTAACTTAATACAGGTTGTACGCTGTTGCATAGAAGGCAGACAACAATGTTAGTTATCAATGATAATAGGTAACTTGGTAAAATTAGCATGTGTTTGCAAGAACTCTTTTCTTAATTTAATTTGAAGTTTGTTGTGTGTCGTGTGTGTGTGTGTGTGGGTGTCATGTGTGTGTGTCGTGTGTCGTGTGTGTGTATCGCGTGTGCCGTGTCATGTGTGTCGTGTGTGTCTTTAAGTTTTTGTTATTGTGTAGGTGACATTCAATGATTCACTGCATGTGCAGTGATTCACTGCATACATTTGTGTGCATGCAGTCGCACACACAGAAAAAACATACAAACCATATGCACACACATACACACACACGCGCGCGCGCGCGCACGTGCATATACACATGAAATATTGAATACAAGCACACCTGGATCCACATATCCATGCTTACACACACCCCCACACACACACGCATGCATGCACACACATATGCGTGTGTGTGCACACACACAGACAAGACAGACAGACAGACTGTCATGCAGGCATGCACGCACGCACGCACGCACGAACACACACACACCTTTGAACGACACACACATTCCGTTAAACACACCCCATTAACCTTGTGGCCTTTATGTGATTAACTAACCAAACTTGCAAGTATTTCCAGAAAATGTCAAGTAAACACACCCAGCTGACAAAATGTGGCAGCATAACCATCCCTGTAAGCCAACATCCTCTTCATATGAGAACCACATAAAGCAACCACCAGGATGACCACCACCTCATTACAGCAGATGAAATGCTACCAAAACCCAGTAAACACTGGACAGTACAAGAGTAGAAGTTCATCTGTTCGGCAGCTTCTCATTGTCATAATCAGCACACTCCGACACGTTCCATCAAGCTGCTCGGGCTGACACTAATCTATTGTTTGTGTTCATAACTAGTACAGCTGGATCTCAAACTGATCCAGTTTTTTATCAAATTTTTCTGTTTTTACTTCCACAGCGTGTGTGCATGTGTCTAGCTGCCTCCGTATACATGTGTTCATGCATAGTAATGCATGAACACCAAACATTGTAAATTACGTATAACCTTCTAAGACACATTCCAATCCCTCAAGCACAACAACAAAATTCCTTTCTGATATTTCAACAACAAACGGAACAATAACAAATATTGTTATAACAACTTCCAATCAACCCAACAGGGCCATCACCCCCTCCACCCTCCCCCTACTATCTCCATACCCTCCACATGCCCCCCATCATGAGTTGTCCCTACCCTACCTGGAGGCAGAAGAGGGCGCTAGATGCAGCCAGTCACACATGCCCGGGCCTCAGCCACATCCCTACATACACATCCTGCCTCCTCCACGGCTCCACTGTGTGAACGCCACTGCCACACAGAACGTTTACAAATAGCCTGTGACCATGGCGACGGTGTCATGTGACAGAAGTCACATGTAGACAGAGGGGACTTGGGGCACAATTCATCATGGCAGGTTGTCATAAAAGGTATAACACCTGCGAATGACTTCCTCTGTTTGGCAGTGTTAAGTAGAGCTAATAGTCCCGCTGTTGGTGTAGTATTAAGGGATGAGGCAATAACGTAAAAGGGAGAATTTTTTGTGCAAGTACAATATCACTGGATTCTACTGTTGTCACTATTCTATAATCGGAGGACCTACTTTATAGTAGCAGTGACACAACAGGACCATTTTATGTGAAAATCACACACTATTTACTTCATAAATCCTTGGAATTAACAAACTTCTTTAGATTGCCCGTAAATCCTTGGAATAAAACAAACTCCTTTAGATTGTCCGTAAGAGGCCAGTCAGAGCACAATCATTGATGTCGACAAACATCGCTCACAGCGATTATTGTCTGAGACTTGTGACGTCATGATTATTGTCTAAGACTTGTAATACGCATTTTCATCAAAGGATGCAACTTGCTGTCCTCTACGTTTCAGCAGAATTCACCGACAGTCATTTTAAAATCTCTCTCGGAATATCCCATTTATATGCAACACCCAATTCCAGTTAACCTCACATCGACCTCTCATGTACAATGTTCCTCTTTTTGCTTAAATAATGCACACCATTTTAATACAGCAATCACAAAAACTAGCAACTATCTTGGTTATTACCGCAGTGTAGATCAATCAATGCTATGACTGGATATTGTGCAACCAACCAATCGTACGATGCGACACAACAATCAGCCACTTGACTCAGGACTCACCCAATTCTCTTGTGGTGTACGTTATTAAGAAAAAAATCTAAGAAGACGACAACAAAAGCAGAGCTCAGCGAACACTACAGCTCGCCATGACATTGCCACCTAGCCGAGGCACTGTCATGGCCTGTTCTACTTTACACATCTAGTGAAATATCATGAATCAACTGTCAATTTTTGATCAATATTATTTATGTATTAACGCGTTAACTTTGGAGCATTTTAACAGTATCTCCTCATTGGTGCTAAGGTCTACTCGGCTCTATGTTCATTTGCATCGCTGGACCATTAGCACCTGATCCACCAATTGGAGATGTATTTCAAGAAAACTCAGCAATAATTATTTTGTCTTATTTACTTACATTTTTTTATATGCCATGCTTTTGTAGAGGGCCTGGCAGAATTGTGTGGAGAACCACTCTGCTACAGAGAGTGCCCCTGTGGGAGTTTTAAAATATTAAAATAATGTAACAGTGATAACTGCTGTCCTCTGTTTGTGGCTCCGTAGCGTAAGCTAGTTGTGATTCATACAAGTCACGTCAGTTCATGCAGTACACAGTTCCAATAGTTGTTTCGATAGGAATTGTTCAGCCTGTATAATCACTATCGGACAGCAGACAAAGGTGATATTATTAGCTTACACCGGGAAAAAAAACTGACTCGATTCACATCCAAGACAAGACAAGTATCAAGAAGAAGTCAATGTCAAGTTTCAAGTCATCTCTTAGATTTCCAAGTCAAGTGACAAGTCAAGAAACAACTAGGTAACTAGCTCGCTGCAGCAGAGACTTGAAACCATTCTGGTAGCCACTGGTGAATCTAGACATAATCAAACATACAGTGCCAATGTGTAGTACAGCCATTAAACTAATAAACATAACATTTGTATTGCCTTTTAAAATCCTGAAAACCTGAGCTAAAAACACAACACATTAGAATCATGAATAATAATAATATCCCCAGAAATCTTAGCTCCGAAGCGCAACATACAAGAATCGTTGGGCAAAATCGTTAACATGGACAAGAAACATCATGATGTGGGATGTGCAAAGGTTACCGAGTGCGGGAGTTGTGAGTATTTAGAGTGGAAATGCATTGTGGAATGGACTACCCGGAAGATGTCTAGCTTTTTTGCGGAAAGGGGTTATAGATTTTAAAGTAACACGCACTTCATTCCAGACCTTGGGCTAGAGAAAAAGGGCAATTGCCAAGGTTGGTACATTAGCAATACAGTGCTAGTGCAAAGGGCCACACCAGCAAGCCAAAAGTTACAACAAAAGTAAGAAACGTCCACCTACCCATCGGCCGGTCCAGCAGGTCCAGGACTGCCATCTCCTTGTTGCTGGTAATCAATGGCGCGTGGTGGACTAGAGTTCTGATAGCGGCTTGACATTGGCCGGCCAGTAAATTGACTATTCTGCTTCCTGAGTCTAACAATTTCCGGTCTACATAGATTGTCTGTGAGCGCATGGCCGTCGACCAGGTCAGGGGTCGCCGAACTCTGACCCAATTGGTTCTGGTAGTCGGGGGATGATGTCACTTCTGCTTTGGTTCTCATTGGTGGCGTCCGTTTCACTACGCCGTTGCTGTTGCTGCTGCTGCTGCTGTTGTTTCTGTCCTGAAAGGCACAACCAAGCATGCAGTGTTATTGTGTTGTATGGAATCCTGAACAGCACAGTGCAACAATGCCACGGAATGCAATTAAATATTGCTAAACAAAACATACAGTGTCAGTATGTAGTATGTACCTTATCTCAGCTGTTAATGAGATAAGTTACAACCAAATATGCAATGTCAATTTGTATCATAGCAATTACACTAAGAAGACGTAATCCAAGCCAGTGTTGAAACAAAACAACCAAACAGTGTACGTTCAAACAAGATCACTACACCTCAATTGCTGCGTAAATATACAAACATAAATAAATGTCCTTCAAACCCTAGTGAATTAATAGATCAGTTCAGCAATTTAATTGTATATAATTACATACTTTAATAACAGTGCAGATGTAAAAACACCTAAGCAAATTCACACCCTTTGTGAATTTAATTTGAATAAAATCAAGGTATGCCACTTAGTGAGAAAACTATTGCACATGTATCTGACCGCAAGACCTGCTCGTAAATTACAAGATAATTTCAAAACAGAAATCAAGGACCACTATCAAGCCACACTCTGGTCTATACCATCCTCACGTGCCAGGGGGTGCTGCTGATTACGTCAGTCTCGCTGCCAGGGGGTAGTGAGACTGACGCAATGCCGCTCTGCGGCTCGTGACAATGGTCGAACGGGTAATTATACTGGGATTCCCGGAAGTCGAGGGCTTCATCTTGGTACTGGACTGCGGGTCGGACGGGTATTTGCACTGTTTTCACGGGAGCTACAGTTGCGACCAGTGAACTCAATTACGACTTTTATTCACCTAACTTCCTTACGATGCGTAGGATATCTGCTGTGGCTTGCAACGGTCTAAAGGGACAACGAGAACAACAACAATAATGACAACTGACCAAGCCACTGCCGCAGCGAGACGAGCCGCCGAAGGTAGACGTAGGTGTGAGCACTGTGTGTTGGAGGAAGGAGTCGAGATGACAGGAACAGGACGAGCTGTTGGTGTGTCCACTGCTGTAGTGGGTGTCAATCTTCTCCTTCAGTGTCATCACAGGCGAGCCGTACGGACGTGAGTTATTCATGTTGACAGAGTCCCGCGCTCCGCTGTTGTCCGCGGTGCCACCCGGAGAGTGGTCGGTGCTCGCGTCGTTGCTGCTGATCGGTGACCAGTGCTTCGCTCGGTTGACTAGTTGCTTTGCCTGGAAATGCAACCACTTGTTTATAGGCGGCAGGACGACGGGTGGTGAACTGTCACGTAAGCGATGAGCTTAGAGTGGAAGCTGTGTGAAGGTTTTTAGCAGGGTTTGGATAGGAGTGGAGAATTAGATTCAGAGACAGCACCAAAGAAAGAAGAGAAACAATAACAATGATGGAAGATGGAAAACAAAAATGAAGGTCCAGTATTTAGACTAACCTCACCCCAGATTTGAAACACAAAGAGGACAATGTAGATTCCTACATCACTCAGACCTTCCATTCTATTAGTAAAATGCAGTCTTATCAACATTTTTAGATGTTTTATTTTATTAGTCACATTTTTAGTAGAGCTCTGTATTAATTATTATTTAAGTCTTAGCATTTTATTGAGAACTGTAGACACCCTTGAACAGGGTTTTACTCTGGAAATGAGTGTGTAGATAATAATAAAAAAATACTAAAATAAATAATAATAGTAATACATCTAATTTACTACAGTGCACAATCCACAAATGTTCCTGACGCTTTATGATATATTATATGTAATGATGGATAAACTAAAATACTAATACAAAGGCAGTCATTTAAAATAAATATTGTGCAATAAAAACAAGACAAAGTACATTATTACTAAAATCTCATAGTCAGTGTTTCTCTCCAAATTATGCCATGACGATCAGAAAAAAAACGACGAAAGAACCCCAACACCCTCTCTCCTCCCACCCCGTGCCATCCCACTCACCCAGGTGGTCCTCTCCTTCCCTGCCATCCTTTCCCTCTCAGCCTCAGCCTCTGCCTCCTCCGCCTGTTTCTGTCTCAGTTCCTTCAGTTCAGCCGACCTCTCCGCGACCCGTGGGGTCGAGATCTGTGAGAGACGTTTCTCAAAGTTGCGTCGCTCTGACTCGAGATGGCGCTGGTGGTTTCGCTGCTGCTCCACGATCTGCTGCTCGATGAGTTCGTTGAAGCTCGGCACCGCGGGAAGCTTGTTGTTGCCCTCTGACTCGAGGGCGTACGCCAGGCGGAACGCGTTGCCCAGGATCGCATTGAGCTCTTCAGCCTGGGAGAAGGGAAAATGTACTCGAATATTGGTACAATATTTTGTTTCCACAATGGGTATTTTTATAATTCCTCAGGCGAAGGTAAAACGGTAAAGGTAATTTTTTTCCATATATGATAATCTATATGTTAATACGCTAACTTGGAAGCACTAAGTGCATCTCCTCCTGGGTGTCGACGTCAACTTGCCAATTTCTACGTTCATTCACATCCTTCAACCATTGGCCTCTTCTCTCATCTACCAATTGGGGATGTATTTCAGAATCCACGACAGTTATGTACTTTCTTCACTGGACAAATTGAGTTGTCAGCCATTCCCCAGGTGGAGCCACAAGTTTAAAATATTTTGGTTGTCAAAGCTCATATGTTACATGAGAGAAATTCTAAACTGAGGCTACAGACGATTCACTGACCTCTTGTGACGTGTGAGTGCGGAAGGCGTGGCAGTATTGGACATCGGTGCGACCCTTTGGCTCGCGAGCCAGAAAGGAGAACTGTTGGTACTCGGGATCACAGGCAGCGTACGAGATGCGCTTCAACGCGTGAGCCATGTACACACTCTAAAATACACACAGATCACGTTATTCGGGTTTTAACAGGTGGTGATAAACATGACAGTTATTGACATCTGACTTTCCAATGATTCAATAAATATTTACTAATAATTTATTCATTTTTATGCTATTATGTAATGGCCGTGCTGGTGTCTGCCTTATGTAGTTCCCAATATACGAATGACATGTAACTAATTATAACTTCTTGATCAAATTCGTTGCAACAGTGTTATACAATAGCATCATTAGCAAGGTAGCATTCTCTAATTATAGGACACTGTAGGGGGAGGGAGGCCAAGCAAAGTCAGTATTGGTCACCCATTAGGTTTTCATGCTAAAATGTAGTGGCACAGTTATATGGAACACATTAAAGAAAAACTGCTAACTGCCTAAACAAGCATATTAACATATAACTAAACAATTATCAAATAATGACTTGCTCATACAGCGCAATCTGACATCTATAATCAGTATTTCTAAATTCTGTTCATACACACACATTAAACAACACTCATAATTCCCAGGACTTTGCATAGTTGTTTTAATTAATCACAGGAACAATCATACCTTATACGATCTGATAACTTTTTTAGAAGTAAATAGCATTCCAAGGCTTTATCTATGTCTGGCATCATTCATTCAACTGTTCCACATAAGTAGTCAGTTAATCACCAGATGGCGCTACTGGGCAGTACCAACCTCCATTGCATTACATACAATCATAAAGTGCCTGTGATTTATTTGTAAACACTGTACCCCCTTTGAACAGGGAAGTTGGCATATCTGAGGACTGCAATAGTGATGCTGATTGGAGATGTAAATTTCTGGAATCTGGCAGTTTGCTCATGTTTTAGTAATATCCGATGGGGAAGCATCTCCTATGTTGGTTTTCTTGAGAAACCCATCGTAGGATTTCACGACAATTCTACAGTGCTCAGGGTGGTGAGATGAGACGTAACAACTTCTGTCATTTTGGTGAAATCTAAATAATTAGTTCACATACAGAACTAAATGTTGTTTAACAGGGCTGCACACAAAATTATCTGTCCATATATTTTGCAGCAACTGTCCCAGGATACACCAGTACGTACATCTCCTGCTCTTGAGCTGACCCTGACCCCGGAGAGTGAAATGATCAGCAGAACAGGCTTCAGTTTTTGCACATTCTGAAATAAAAAAGAAAATTTCTTGCTCAAATACCTAATGCTGATTCTAGCAACAAATTCCCCTGAAAACAAAAAACCATGAAGCCGTGGCACTATCATCAGATTAATTACAAACCATTACACCCTACATACTTAGAGGTACCAATTCCAAAGATTACTTGTATATTTCTAATTACTGTAGTTTTGTATTGTTTATCATTAGTCTAGTTACTCACGATACTCGTACTTGTAAAACAGACACTAAGGTCTAGAGCAGGGATACATCCTGCAGTGGATGGGCAAGGTCTGGATAAGAGCACTTATAAAGTTCTACCAGGTAATGTATGAAGTCTTCCTGTTTTCTCCAAGTACCGAGTGCTGACACTGCTAAGTGTCTCGTATCATGCTTCTGTGTCATCATCATCTATTGTGTATGGCAAATACTCTGGTAAAGCTATTCCTTCACGTAATGCCATCACTTTGTCAGCAGAACGAATTAAATTGTCCTAATCAGACAGTAGTGATTTCTTCAGGCAAGACACAATTGACATGATGAAATGACGATCACGCTTTCTGATAATCATGATCTCGTTCCTCCATTGTGTGGCCTGGCTGCGTAGAATGACTCATCAGATTTACTTTCCTCAATCTCGCAACTACTATGTCCTGATCTTGATCTCCTTTGGTCTTCCCTTCATTGAGTGTGCAAACCTTTGTCTTTCTCCTGCCTGCTCACTGTACATCTGTCTGTTTTGAATTGTCAGTAGAAGGCGGATGGTTAACTTAAACCAAACAGATGTTCTTTTACATTCCCATGGGTCTCCTTTGATATTTGCTAGTTTTCTCCATTGTTCTTGTGCATTGTTCCAAATCTGTGTTTAATTCTGTCTAGCACGATGCTTGAAGCCGTGTCTCATCTTTCATGAGGAACATTGTTACTCTTCAAATATGTTTCAAACGTTGAAAGACCATCAGCAAACAGTCGTATTACTGAATGTGAAGTCACAATGTTTGTAAGCCTAATGGGCTAACATCTCACAGGTATACATGTCACTTAAATAAAGTTTACTGTCATTACACACATAGGGTTCCGGATGCCACCAAAGTTACGTTGTTTGTTATCTGCTGTGTAATCAACAAACCCAATCTGGGTATCATACTAATCACTAATGGTTTATTTAC
This sequence comes from Paraescarpia echinospica, assembly GCA_020002185.1. Taxonomy (NCBI): domain Eukaryota; kingdom Metazoa; phylum Annelida; class Polychaeta; order Sabellida; family Siboglinidae; genus Paraescarpia; species Paraescarpia echinospica. Next base: position 35,725,670 of record CM034537.1, read on the forward strand.
CGAGTTCATCTTCTCCAGTTGTAATGATGGTAAATCCGTGACAGGTTATATATTTGCCCTTGTGTGGGATATTTTACGTCGCCTGGCATATACACCAGGTAGATGGGACCTACATATGTTACTGTTAGTATTTCATCAGAACGACATGCAAAACATAGTGTTGTGTTTGAAGCATTAATTTAACACTACTGCCAACCATAGAGAAACAGAATGAAAAACGAAACTTTACACTTAGCAAGAGTCCAACGTTTTTATTCACACGTCCAAGATATTTGTTAATTTTGTTTCTTTAAGTTTAACATATATTTATACAGCTACCATTTATGCAATCAGTGCATAATCTGTTCCAATCATTCATAGTCGACAATGAGAATGAATACTCTAATCTACAATGTTCCGTCACTAACGTTACTTTGTGTTCTCTAGTTTTTCTATCTTTCTTAACCAAAAAAAAAATACTTCCATCAATATTTTCATAACATTTGATATCTATATCTTAAAAAATACTATTCTATCTTTATCTTTAAAAAATTCTATCTTTTCTCCTGTTCCACTGTTGTTAAACCAAATTACTTCTAAAGGCATTTTAAAACTAGGGATAGCAAGACTTACTCTCATCTGCATGAGCTGCCTGCGAACCTGCTCCGCCCGGGCGTTCTGATCATCCCCGGATGCTGAGAAAGAACCCATGTACTGCAAGAAAAAAGTGGATGTTTAGACGTAGACACAACAGTCATTCACCATCCTCCATGCGGCCCACTCTGTGGCTATCCCCCCCCCCCCTACACACACACCCTGGCTGGCACAGATGGTTGTAGCAAAACACTGGCAGCTTAACAAGGATGGTCTTGCAGCATGTTTTCTTATGACATCACATACGCAGTTATCATTATCTTTACATCTTTCAAAAAATATGTCATGCAAAAACGTGTTATGTATATTTTGTAGATCAGCATTAATTATGTTACACTTTGGATGGGTCATGCTTAGCATTGCAAAATTTGCATTCTTGAGTACAACTGTTGTTTTAAATCCTTAAATTATTAATATTGAACATCAGTCATTTTATGAAAACATAAAAACTTTGACTTTTCCAGTTCTAGATAAATAACCAATGTCTTATTTTTACAGATCTGTTTTCAACATTGCTGTTCTAAGTCAAACTATTACAATTGTTCAGAATTGATTGCATGTTTGTTCTAGAGCAGTCATACTGGCTACTATTCCACTATGCATGACAATAATGCCACTTAATTAATGAACACATCATGTGCTCAGAGAACATGTTACCATGATAACATGATTAATTTCCACAACATGATTATTAAACTGAAAGGATCTGTAGTTACCACAATCTCTGGTTATACTCCTACATATGTAGCCACATATCGTAAATCTCACTTTAAACAGTGGTCAGTTACAAACTCCCAACCATGACATGATTACATAGTTCCAGAATATTTTAAGATTACATTTTAAAATATGAATTGTAGACTTCTAATGGCATCTTGTTCCAGATGTTAGCAGCATGCCTGTCGCCTGGTAACATCCAGGGAGCTATACACACTGCACAGACAGTGGCTAAGCCGTTATTTATTTAAAGAAACATTAAAAACCCAGTGGGCTGATAAATTCATGGCTTCAGAAAATACCTGCTCAATCTAACAATCCAGGATTAGCCGGCCAATTACTCCCCTGAGTTGTGCTGGGTCGCAGGCTGTGGCCTCCATACAGACAGAACACACAACGGACACCATAAAATATTATCATCCAATAACACTAAGAGATAGCAATGGTGTCCTGGTGATATTAATATATATTCTGGTAAAATATTAAGACTATTGTTATTATAATCTATAGACAATGTAGTAAGAAGTTTAAAATTTATTAATATATGCTTGCATCTAGTTTCTGAAGATATGTATAAAATTAAAACTGACTGATAATCAATTCCACTGTGTACAGTGGAATGTGTAAAGTCACTGATAAAATAAGAAGACGATTGAGATTTGCCGACACTGCTACAGACATAAGGATGAAATGGCTTCTAAGACCATCTTGTGGCAACAGACACATGGAAGAACCAAAGCAGGAAGACCAGCAGCAACTTACATCGACAACTTAAAGGAAGATGTGGGTCTAGAGACAGAGGAGCTGAAGACGGCAATGGCAGACAGCGGGATCTGGAGACGGATAATTGAAGCCACTAATGTTAACCCCAGTTGCCGATATGAGTGAGTGAGTGAGAGTGATAATCATAGGAGGGGGGGCTACACATAAAAATGGAAAAATGTTGGACTCTCGACAAGTCAATGGCCATTTGGCCTTCTGGAGGTTATCATGTTGGATGACAATTTTGTTAAAACGTGCTAAACACTATTAGGATCTATGTAAAGGTAAGGCACATGTGTTATCTCTGAGTCATTGCAGAACACACAGTAAGACAATTAACTGCATTCACGTTGGAACAACCACCAATCTAGCATATTTTAATAATGTGTGTTCCTCACTGTCGCTATTGTAACAGAAACTGACATGTGGTGCTTCAACATTCTTCTTGTGAAAGGACCCTATCATACTTATGTCATATTGAAAGAATCCGGTGGCATTTATGTCCCATGTTTTACACAAGTGGTCATTTTCATATTGGACACAATGGATGCAGTCACTGGGTAACGTCTACACAACTGGTCACTCTGTTCTGGATGTACCACAAACTGTCTCTGGATAACATCAGAATACAGTGCAAGTGCGCTAAACTACATGAAAACAGCACAAAAGCAGCCTTTCACAAAAGAATGGTGCATGTTATCTGCCAATGTAAACCGAATGTACTGTGTATGATTGCATGTTCAGAACTGACAGTCTTTGATATGACTGCTGGAACAACACAATAAATCACACTCCAGTGGCGGCCAGAACATGTTCTGGTGAAAGGGCGGTCACCTCACTTGTCCTTATCACCTGAGGACAGATCACAATTTTATCGGTGGAACATTGTTTGGTGTTTTGAGACACTGCCCATTTCAAGTTTTCAACCAAGAGCTAAGGTGATCTAGCCATGAGTTTATATATATATATATATATATATTATATATATAATATATTATATATAATTAGGAAGAAAAACATATAAAGTAGAGTACATTGCACAGTATTCAAAATTAAGGTCTTTGAATCGGCGGCCGCAGATTCAAAATCCGTCCCGCCGATTCAATTCGCCAAAGTGTTCAAGTAATCAACCCGACACCGCCGGTTCACAAACACCACCGATTTATCTCGGCAGACACAGTTAAGCTGCATTCAAATCATTTGATGCATATGCCATAGTTTGTTAGTATTCTTAGACCTGACTCAGTTAGGTATAGGAGACGGTAAACTCAACTTTGGTAATAATTCAACAATAGTTCGCCTAAACTGAACTTTTATCACGCGAACAGTTGCATTTAATAGCAAAGCCAACGAACACCAAGTCTAAACAGTGCAGTTTTCCAAAACTCAAGAATCAGAATGGACGTAATTTTTTATAGTTTTGACGCATCCATTGGACTAAATTTTACAGTGTTTGAAAGTTATCTCGATTGTAGGTCAGAGTTAGGCACGCTTTTTGTTCTTTATCTACAAATAAATACGGTCTAAATCCAAATTTTACTGGTGACAAAAGTGTATTTTGTAACATGAACAACATCGGCAAGGTGAAGGCCACGTAGTTTGGTGGTGTCACCTAGCGAATAAACCGGGAAACACCTAAAAATAAGTACTCTATACATGCGAGTGCAACACTAATACAGTTAAATAAAAGTACAGTACTCAGCTTTAGGCAGAGTTTGAACAATCAGGACATACATTTGGAACAATATTTATTATTATTATAGGCTAGTTTGGTAATTTAAAATATTTTATAATTTTCACTTTATTATTATAGTGTGCTTACATGTGTTTGTACATTTTTCAAGGCCTAATTTTAATTATTTATTTATGCACATATATACAGGTATATATATATATATATATACATATATATATACATGCAATGCAAAGTTATATTATGTTAATGAAACTTAGCTCTATTATATTAGTGTAAATATAGTTAATGTTAAACTATTACTGTTTAATATGTTATGTACTAACATGTCATATTCAAATGAGACATTCATATGTGTGATTAAAGAATGTGGAAAAATAGAAATGTGTCGATGTGGTTTGTAAATTAGTTGGGCCAGTTCAAATTCAGCAGGGTCCGTTCAAAATTGATCTGGGCCAGTTAAAAAAATCTGGGCCAGGTAATTTGTTTGCTCATTTCAGACACTGGCATTGCATATGGAACATACCATGATTAATGTGTGCGATTGCTAGTACATGAATATATGATTATATTCCCAATACATAATATATTTATCTTATGGTTTTGTCAAAATGCCTTTTCTTAGTTGACTTAGTCCAAAATTGTCAACATTAATGCAAGAGTACAAAGAATACTCTTTTTCTTGACCCCCTCCCCAAAGAGTACACTAAAAATGCTGATTGTTGTGAATATGTATATAAATACGTACCAACAATAGCATGTAGGCTACAATAGTTACATGTATTTTAATAAAAAATATACAGGTACGGAAAAGAAAACTGTTTCACCCAGAAATTTTTATTAAAATAAATAATGTAAACACAGCGTCAGATGATAATTGGCGCCTTGAGATACACTTTGTTCGACGCAACTGTGGGTGAGATGGCTGACATGAAGTGTGAAGTATTAAACAGACCGAGTACATCACGAGTGTTCACGCGCCACAACATAATTCTGTTTAATGCTTCGTTTGGCGACTTTTAAAACAAAAAGTGGCTATTTACTTTGTGGAATAAAAATAAATGTAAAAAAGTGTATGGAAGCCTCCGACCCCTCCCCCCTCTAGCATACGGTTTGTACATTTCGGAAAATTTTGATAATTTTGGACGACCCCTTACTTATATGATTGAAATAATGTTGTTTTAAAGATGATGCAGTATAAAAAGTGTCCTCATAAAAACATTTGCCTCAGCATAAATTCATATTTTCTGCCTGGTAATATCATCTCGGTCAGAAAGTTGATTATTTTGATTATTTATTGACAGCTACAGGGTAACGTTATTTCCTGTCTTGTGGTTTGTTATCAATAACCACACAGTAGATTTGTTGGTACTGTAGTTATATTAAACTAGTTATATCAAACGTATTACCGTACTTGGCTCGACAATCAGTGAGAATCCTCAAACACCTAGATAATATAATCAGTTTCCATTTTGGTCAAACAGTTTACTCCGGAGTCCGGACGTACACCAGTATACTAGTGTACAGTTTGAGTGGACAACTGACCGTATGGTATGTCCGAAAGACATGGGTAATCAGATAAAAGGTCAGCGGTTGAGTGATGATTATACCAGCATGGAAACTGGGCAGCAGTGTTTTGTTTAGACTGTGAATACTGCAATATGGTCTGATGCACTTAATTACTTTTAATTACATACCATTTCTATATAGGCCAGCTGTATACTGGCTAGTACCAGCTGTGATAAAAACTACATGGTTTCTGATACATCTATCTGGTCAACGGTGAAAGAGGTCAACTATATGCACTGCCACCAGAAAATCACTGGACACTGTACACATGGGACAAGACTGTTCATAAGTGCTGCATACTTACTGAACACTTGATAATGCCTGAATGCAGTTAAAATAATAAAAATTAGTTTACGAATTTAAACAAAAATAATCGTAATAAAATAGGTTTAATTAAATGTTGTTGACACTTTTAATACAAATAAATTTATTCAAAAATAATGTTAACTAAATAATAATTGCCTACCTGGTACATTTAAGACCTTCAATAATGTATGATAAATTCAATACAAAATAAAGATTATTTTTATTGTCATCATATACACACCAGGAGTCATTTACCTCTAGTTATCTGTCAGTTGATTAAAGACCTTTTCAATGACATAATAATGCATGATCTAAAAGACTTCTTATGATTCCACGCACAACCTGATATTGGAAATTTACTCTCTTTTTATGTTGACCCCAGAACTAAACTCTGTTTTATTAAGCACTATAAATGACAGTGCACACTATAAAACTACACTCTACACATAGTCCGTGTACTATAAACATAGTGCCCCACCCAATAGCAGGATAACCACTAGCAAATCTATCAGTCGGCGCTCAGTGTTTATGGGACCCTGAAACCTCATAAGCCATGGAGCCTGACGTAGTTAATCTTTTTCTGCCAGAGTAAGCCTAACTTGTCATCCTACAACCAGAACAGACCGTCTGTGGCTTGTGACACTAGACCCAACATCTGGAAATTCTAGATAAAAATGTCTGAATCGGGATAAGAATGTGACAATCTCTCAAGATGACATCAGTAGTTCATGTGTATTCCAGCAGGGGCCTGATGTCTATGAATGTCAGGTCAGAGGCACTGAAGTTAGGCAACAATGTCATTTTTTAGACTGGAAAGTTTTTTGCAAATTAATTTAGTGTCACTTTTTGTATCAGACTTCATAGTATCTTGAATGATAATTTTTTTAAAGGAGAAAAGACGTGATGGGACAAGAACCCTTTCAAAGTCTGCTTGTCAAACATGAAAATCTGCATATGAATGCATACATAACTGATACAAAATATTTTCACAAATGTACAAAAACTTAATATATTTCTTATGGTAAACAAAGGAATATTAATTTTGGTTTCACAGAATATCAGAGTATCCATAAAAGTTCCACAAAGAATCGAAATGCCGTCATGTTTGAGAGAACAGATGAACTACATTTAATTGCAAAGGTTTTGGTTATTAGTCAGGAGACATGTTAGTATGCAGTCTCTTTAAAAGGGATTTAAAGAAGATTTCAACTCACTTGCAACCTGTGTCTGTTAAAAATGCAATGCTACAACAGTTCAAAGTACTTCAACTGATCTTCTATGCAGAGAATTTTAATGTTTTATGGATGCCCACCAAAATAACATCAAACTCCACGAGGTGACTGCAAACCTGAGTCCATTTATCCTTTTTACCTTAAATGCAACATACTTATGCATACCATAAACTTAAAACGTAATATCTAAAAATAATTTGTTGCTCCACTGGGAGCTCTCACCAACAGCCAAGGAGCTCCTTAAATGTCTCAATAATGAATCAATGAACTGAGAGGTAAATCCTGGAGACATTGGCTGTCAAGCGAAACTACACCCTGGAGTGCCTAGTGCTTATTATACCGGTAATTATGGATTTCTTTAGTGGTAGACATTCAGTATCACTGTGGGCTGCCTAGCGTATCCTTTTATGTGGCGACAACTTCAAACAACGCTAATATATTCTGCTTCCAAGAACACTCCTAGTTACATGCCATACTAGTAATCCATACATAACAGGCTCATCCGGCTGGCGCCATCAAGAAATAGCTGAAGACACACTAGTTTTGCAAGGAATTTTAAATGAGTTGTAGCGGTTTTTGACATTTTAGAGATAGATTTGATGTTGCATTTTTGGTAATAGTCTTTGTAAGTGTATATTCTACAGGTGTATACTTTTTATTTGCATATTTTAGAAACACTGTTGTTTTATTATTTTTGAATTTTTAGTATGCATATTTTGTCTTAGTGAACTTGGAAAGCAGATCTCAGCAGTTTAGGCTAACTATAAAATGTTCATATTTTATTTATATAACATTACCTAGAACAAACTGTTTCACATTCCACAGCTTAATACAACAGACAGAAAATTTGCATAATACACACAGCTAATAAAAACGACTAATTTTATCACCTGAGCAACATGACTTGGCGTTACACAAAGCAGGGATTGGTAATCCATATTACAAGACGAAATCTAGCAATCTGTAAAAAATAAATGTCAGTGAGATGCTCAGCCAAGTGCCTCCTCAATTCAATTATTTTCACTTGCCTCATTTCAAGTTTATTTTACAAAGACGCAAACCTACCTACTATCCACTACAACATGCTAACTCGTCTGTGCAACATTTTATGTAGTGTTGATATTTAAAATAATCTGATAAACTATTAACTGATTAAATGCTGGACGCAACATAAATTCAAGTGATTCCAAAAAGTGGGAATCTTCACGTGAATGGGCAATGCAATTGCGTTTCTGTGTTGATGTCTTGATGATATCAACTTTCCTTGCTCTGTCTAAGACTATGTGACTGACAAATACAATGGAGTGAAGGCTAAATATATTACTTGTCTTTGACAAGATACTAGAGACAACAGCCAAGGTCGAATCTTTCAACAATTTAAACAAGACTAAACACTTTTTTTAATCTGACTGTGGATATTATTTAAACTAAACACTACATTTGGACATCAAAAGACCTGATTCGTGATGGGCTAAACCAGACGGAGACGCAGCAATAACAAAGCATCTCATAAGAAATACAAAACCATAAGTGAAAGTGTCTTACTTCTGATATTAAATAAAGAAACTTTGCTTGCTTATGGGAAATCCTTTTTGTTTGTTAATTCTGGTATAATAAGCCCCTGAATATTAATAGATATATACCAGAATTAACAAACAAAAGTTTCCTTACTAAATGTCAGAAGTAAGAAAATGTCACATACAACCTTGTGTTTCTCATGGGACAGTCAAAGAAAAACCGGAATGCCCCGAGACCAACTGTACACCAATGCATTCAGTTCACTGATCTGACCCATCCAGCAGATGTTTGGTCCAGTCTTTGGCACGAAGATCTGAGGTGATTCCTGAACAGGAACTGTACTTACTGAAGGTCAGTGGATATTGACCAGTACTGAGTGGATTCTGAATCAATGTGGCTGGAATGAGATGGCTGACCACAGTCCACTTAGAATCAGAAATAGAAAGTATATATTTCTTTCAATATCATTGGAACCTATGTTTGTATAGCTTTGAATACACAACAAATTATGCAACAACATTACAATGAATTACAGATAAAACAGGTCGTTGGTAAAATAGTATTTAAGCCAAACAGCTGAAATACAAGCAAAAATATGAAAAAAAGGACTTCAGTAATCTGTACAACTTGAGGTGAAATGATGGAAAAGCTGATGACAGGTATAATCTTGAAGAATTAACTACAATTCATGAGTAAAATGGCATTACTCAATGTATTATCAGCTTGTAAGTACACCAACTCAGCATCCCACAAGATGTTCCCAGCCACATGATAATGCGCACTAGACAAGAACCAGTGAGTTATTGAGTGTAGTGCAGGCCAACAGCATGATATGTCACACATCTTGTGAAATCACATCAGAGAATCCGGTACAGGCCAAACTTGAAAGGGCCATAAAAACAGGTGTTGAGTAGATTACAGGTGTATTAGTGGATGGTGCAAGGCGTGAGACGGAGGTGATTCACCAGAGCATTCTGACCTCAGATGTGAGAGTTCTGGATGAATAGACTACATGCATGTATGTCTTCATGCACACATAGACAAACAAAACCGTCTGAATTTCATTTCTGATCTATCATGAGCCACACCGTTTTTTGTTCACATTTAAATATAAATCTCTGACTTCTTTGACTACGTGCTATCTAAATCAGAAGTGAAGTGCAGCTTTGAGGGCAGTCTTGTTAAATGATTCGATCTATTTTCACAACACTATCAGTGTAGATAAACACACACAGCAGTCATTGTTTACACACTAACCACACCACTGACAGGTCCATGACCACTTCCTCCCTCACCCCCCCCCCCTCCACTACCATCCCCACACACAACACCACAGCAGGTGTCTGAAGTGTCTCCTGGAATGGCTTAGAAAAACCTAGTGTACAGGTGTATTGTGTCTACTGGGCCCAGTCAACACAGCATGAATGAAGCACCTCCACAAGAGCACCACAGGACACAAGGAGGGAACCACCAAGTGCTTTAACTGGTCCAAAATCACAAACCATGTAGATAAATACATGACCCAACATGTATGATGTATATCTGATTACCAGTAAAACATGGCAGTTCAATTAACAATTATTCTATCGGTTAGCTGATATGCAGCTGGTAGCCATCACACTGTCTATAATATAGTATAAAACATAGTACTTAGTACATTTTAATTCACTTCACAGTTGTGTATTTCTGAAAATATTAAATTGAATAGGTAAAATATTTTGATAGTAACATGTTTAGTATGGGTATTATTCTTAACTAAGATGTCATAATATCACCCGGGAGTACTACATACTGAGATACACTAGTAAATGAGGTGCTGTTCCAATGTTTATAATACAGTCCTTCAGTTAACTGTTGTACAACCAACCAACCAGTGTACATAATACAAAATCTGTATTTCACCATCAGTAAAATGAGTCATTATCACATATGCATATTATATTGGAGTAATATTATTCATAAAGTAAAGATGTTGGACACTATATACTACTTGTAAGCTTACAATGGTACCTGGCCAGGACATTGGGAAATCTGAGACTGATGGTTGGCCTTTGGACATCCTCACCAGAACAGTACAGAAGTGGATTTATTTCTCCAGACTGTACATCCAATAATAATATGACAAACTATAATATAAAAAGGTGTACAATGAGGATGATGGAGAATCCCACTAAGACTTGAAAAGAAGTCGCTTCCGTGGGAGCCACACATAGTATAATTATAGTTCAGTTTCTGTTGAAAAAAACAAAAAAACATGCTGTCTATTATCTAAGACATAAGCAGTAACATAAAATAAGATAAAGCGTCAGTGAAAAAAACAGAATAGATTATTTTATTATAAGATGTATGTTCATAGAATGTGGTGCGGTAGGCAGTATTTTATGGTGTTTGGGTGTGGGTGACGTCGTTGTGGTTGATTGCGTGTATACATGCAGGCATAACAGTTACTGTTTGTGCACGTGTTGTTGTAGTTATGAATGAAATGGTTCTTAGAGTAGTTTTAAAAAACCATGTAAACTATGTGTACAGTTTAGCTACCACACTAAGGGAAGTGTTGTTAATTGTGTTTGGTAAATTGTATTTAAGACATAGTTTTGCAAATGAATGATCTGTACCGTAAATGTGAATTCTGTGTTGGTTGCATGTATTGTGACCATGAATCATGGTATTTGTAGCTATTTTCCAATTTAGAAGATGAGCAGCTAATTTGTTGTGTATTAATTTATAGTAAAATTTTTATTCTTAAAGGGCTAAAATATCATTTACTTTTAGCATGTTTAATTTTTTGAATAACGGGTCAGTGTGAGCATAAAAATGACTCACCAATAGTGTCATATCCTCAATATTGTAAAGTCTGGGGTTATTTGGCTTTTGGACATCATCCTTAAATACATGTCATGCCATCTCCTTGTGCAAGGTCTGTGGTTATCCTGAACCTACACTCCTGTGTCCATTGCATCATGCCCACTATTTCAGCATCTCTCTGTCCCTCCACACCTCCTGGCTGCTTGACAGGAATGGTTTATTGTGCAACTGACTTGGAGTGAGTGTGAAGTGAGTGCTTACTCCTGATGTGAGATGATAGAGACAGGCACACCTTGTGGCTGTGATGCCAGTGCAGTGCTGAAGCAACTACGCTCAGGTACTCACTGAGAACTTACACAAGACTGGGGTGAAAGTATGCAACACCCAAGGGTGCTGGGGTTGTTGATACACATAAGTAACTAATGCCACATTATAAGCAGCAGCAATAACTGTGTTTTAATGGTGAATTTAGGGGTGATCTAAATTTAAAATGCACCTACAATGTGTGTGTAATGGATTACAATTCAAAAGATGTGCACAGTAATTTTGATGAAAACTACAAATTACCACAGTACTTTTCTAACTTGCTGAATTGCAATACCAGACCTACATTACACCACGTGATCGCAGTTGTGATCTGCAGGGACAGACTGGCAGACTTGTGACAATCAATGACCCTTAGTTGCACAAACACACATATTTACCCCCGCCAATGAAAAATCCCAGAGTCCCAGACACACCTGTGGGGCCGGTTTCATAAAATGTACTTAAAGTTACGCAATGACTTAGTGTCACATATTTTTTGCGGAAACTCCTGTTTGCTGGTATTGAGTAATCATCTTAGCATTAAGAACGTTCTTGGCCACTTCATGAAACCGGCCCCTGATCCCTGAACAATTCACCTATACAGTTGCCAACAATAAACTGACTCTGATTATAATGTCCCTGCCATGCATTATTTCAACTGCCTTCCTGGACCCTCTGCTCCAGAAGTTGTCCTCTCCATTCCCTGGCCACGATGTCCCATATCCCTTCCCCAACTTGTCCCCCTGTCCCAGTACATAGAGGTAGGTATACTGGGAGCAGGTGACTTGCTTGCTTTACCCAATTATCTTCCTGGCAATGGACAAAGGCTACCTTGTAGATAACCCAACATGTACTGTCTCTTGGTGTCTGTTCTGTGTAGTCTGCTACTGTGGACCAAGTGGGTATTCAGCCACTTCCAGATCATTGAGAAAAAAAGCTGCTAATTAACGTGGTCGGCTGCACACGTGGCTGTGGCCTGGCACCTCCAGTCTGTTTCTTACTCAGATACACTGGATGCCCTCTCTTTGTAGTACTGCAGTACTGGACTGTGTGTTCTGTTGTGACACTTTGTTTGTATCAGGACAAAGCATCGCAATTCTTGCATATAAATTGTTGATAGAGACCAACTGGTCAGTCTGTTCTGATAACTAACTATTCTGTTCTCAATGTGGTGACACAATTCAATGTATAGGCCTTCACCGGATTAATAATTAGTAGTAATATTAAACCAGATACCACACCAAATCCACATAAATCAGAGATCATAAAAAGTTTATGCAATTACAAAAACTGGTGCACAATACTAAATTCAACAGACGGATGAAAATTCTAGGGAGCCGTTATTCAAGTTATCTTGTTCAAACATCTGCACACATTATCCCTTGCAGACCTGGGTTTTCAACCCTCCCTGAACTAACAGAAATAATACCTACAACTTTCGGTGGCTATCATGTTAAAACATTTCATAGCCAGCTCTATCCACGATGCCCAGCAAATATATATTTTGAAAGGGAATTTAAGCACTTCATAACTTGTGTTAAACTTCTGCTTTCTCCGTTTGATCAATAATTGTGAATTCAATTGAAACATAAAATCATGCATGTATCATAATCAAATGTTATTGCAGAAATTAAAAAAATTCTTATTATTTTTATTATATATCCTGCTGTATTTTGTAGCCCTGGTCCACAGCCCACACAATACGTCACCAAATACAGGAATGCACTCGAGTTGATTTTCCCTCCTCTCGTGTCAAACTCGTTTTGCAAAAATAGCCTGTCTAGTATTGAAAATGAGATCATGCCTGCTTGTTTGCACAAATCTGCTATTTAGTAGTGTTGGTGAAATCACTGGATAAACTAAAAGGGCAACCAAACTTAAAAAGGACAAAAATAGTGAAGCAGATTTTGTTGCAAATACGTTGGCTTGAGGCTAAATTCACTGTTGCACGTTATTCAATCAGGAATGATCGAAGTCAATTCTTTTGATGATGTTAAACTAAAGTCTGCATGCTTTTCTTAAATTGACTGTTCTCATTATTCTTAATGAACCTAATTTGTGCTGGCTTAAATTAAGCAAGAAGACAACTATAACAAAAACAATAATTTAATGAATGAACATTTCTACAGTTAAGAGTATTTTATACTTTTATATAACTTACACATCTATTTGTACTGGTGACCATTGACTGCTACAGTCTGTTTAATAAAATGACAGACTGCGCATGTTAAACTTAAAATACAAGATTCATTAATCACAGATCAATCTGTTGACCAGTCTATGTCTAGTTTGCAAAACCACTATTAATCTGAGTCTACAACTGACATTTTGGCAATTAGCTGTGCAGTAAGGGCAATATCTATGTTTGCCCAGCCCTACAGTGAGTAAATAACAACAGGGTTCTATCTTATGTAAACAAGAAAGGTCAGAGGTCAAACAGAAGCAGATTTTATCGTGAGACACTTTTATGATTTTAACTTTGTGAAATATTCAAACAAAATGAGATATTTAGTATATAGAATAACTTTGTTAAATGTTACAAATATTTGTTCAGAGCATACCAAAGATATCTGTTCACATTACATGTAAAATTACATTTGTATCATGTAGCTATGTACTGTACATGCAATCAAATTGCAAAAAAATTAATGGGGTCAGATCACTATTATTCTTATTACACCAGTTGCACTGGTATACCTAGTGGGCATTCCTGCAATACCTGTGGCTGCGTTGAGACAGATCTTAGCCATGTCACCGGCATGAGTACTGCTGAACAGGCCTGTTTAATAGCTACAATCCGACACAAACTGCCTGGCTGCGCAACACAACATAACTACATACACATTTTTAAAGCTTGTGCCTCAAGCAAATAACCTGCTAATAAAACTACTGAATAGCCTAAATGAGTTGTATCCCAGACTGTAAAGATATTCCCACACACCGAGTATTTTTCCAGATAACTCTACTGGCGACTGCTATTCTTATTTTATCGACAGATGTATGTTGGAAGCTATGCAACTCCATTGGTTTCCTGTTTGCATGTACAACATTTAATCTGATTCGTTACGATTATTTTTTTCAAAATGCTTTGAAAGTGTAATAAACTTGTATAGATAAACAAAAATGATCTCAAGATAAATTTGTGGCTAGATGACTGTTACCTTCTTCAGACCGTTCTAGATTATCTTATTTCAAGTCATTGTATGATGTAGTAACTAAAATTGTGGTTAACATTATCATATACAATTTATTAAAAAAACGGCATCTGAATATTCAATGAGATGTGTATTTGCAGCAATTTTAGCAAATGGGAATTGTGCACTGCATCAACATAAACTCTGCTGTGAATAGTATATAATATATATACTGGCATACAATCCATGAGCTGTCATGCGTGTGTGTAGCCATGTAGTATAGTATTATACACAATGTGTTTGTTCAACAGACAGCATGACAATTCCCCAGAACAATACGCATGCGCTCCTATTGTCAAGTTATTACTGCATAAATCACATAAATGTATTGGCGTGGGCTGGTAGCATGGGGACAGAACTTTGAAGAGTTCAGAATAAAAAGAGACTTGTTACTACTCAGGGTTTTTGTTAAGTGTGCCGATAGCAGGGACCATGACTCCCAAAGCAGGGACCGTATAACATGCTCTGACCAAGTCAAAGCGCGTCACGGAGTGGTGGACCACTACGGATACAACTGGACTACAATATGCTGTAACACTTATATCATAGACAGTGTGTTTTGACTTATGTAAGTTAAGTTCCATCGGTGTTAATTGTACATACCTATCTCTGAGTTGACAGACACTGTTATCTGTAGACAGTGCTATGGGGACATTCATTCTCCCACACTCCCGTGGAAATGGAATCCGTGCATCCAGGAATCGCCTCGGCTAATCTAGCTCCATGTTGAAGCACAGGATGGCTGTTTCCTCACATGCTCATAAGTTGGTTTCATAATATCGATAACTATCAAAATAAATATTTAACATAATATTTAAGTGTTTCACAATGATGTCATAAGCTTTATAATTTAAACATGTCCATCATAAAATAACTGCTAGCAAAATGTCCATGCCTATTCACCGAGTTAATATATATTGTCAGCCAATTATTTCTTTAATGCAAAACAAGATTAATTATTAACATCAATTATATGTTATTTCCAACATAACAAGATTGTGACATTGTGTTTGCCGCTAGCATGTTACATAAATTACATATCTGATATCTTCATAAATTACATATTATTACTATACAAACATGCTACTTTTAATGGATATAGCAAGTTGTGTTAATTCTGGCAGTGTGAATGTGTTAAAAATAAAATTTACAGATATATAATATGGGTGGATTATACATAGGTAAAAATCTTTGGACTATTGATAAACCCAAATCTTCCTAGACCATATTCCATCTCATCTGGAGCCTGTATAACTTTGGATGGCCATCATGTTAAGTAAGGTGTGTAGAAACCAAGCCCACCTCGATGTCACCATTGTATATTATGACTAGGCCTAAATGTTTGTCTGCATTTTAACACTAATGTGATGTCAAAAAATATGAATACAATATTGAGTTCTATGCCATCTGTTCTCGATAGTCTAGCCGCAGTACTGGTATAAGTACTCCAATAAAATAACTAAGTAAAAATAAAATTAGCTCCCAAAAAACTACTGAAGTAAAAGTATCCCCCCAAGAAAGTAAAAAAGTACAAAAAGTACTTCCCTAGAAAAGTACTTAAGTAAAAAAGTACAAAAATATCTGGCTGTCAGATTATTCCAGTATGTGTACATTATCCAAAATGGACACATACACCAAGCACAGTCTTTTTTACGTAATTACTGATACCACTAAGTACTACGTAGTAATAAACATTATTTACTCACGATAATCAACGGATAAAAAAATAAATGCAATACTATATAACAGGAGAGAAGAATGCAAACTTAATTAAACTGCATTACAACCATTAACAGACCCATATGGCATATCGTACATTGTGCATCACCTTTTCAATGAGACTAGTTTCAACAAACAGCAAGTCTTTACCACTGTCACCCCACTCTGTCTGATTGACTCAAGACAAATGCACCAGGATGTTTTTCACACTTCCTGGAGTCATAAGATCAGCTGTGTGCATGTAGCCACTAACAAGTGCTGGTCAAACATTACCCAGCAATTAATCAATGAATAAATGGGAAGTCAATGAGGCCTGTCCCATTAGCCTTCTGTGAAAGGTTTTTTTGGCTGAGGACTAAGCTTCAAAGGACCATTGAATCCCTTTGGACAGGAAACAATCACACTGTTCCAATATCACCTGCCTGTAAACATCAGGGCTAGCACAAAGGAAGCCATGATTCCTCCAAAGTGTAGTCAGTCAAGGATTACCAATGCAAAAAAGCCCAGTGAAGCTGCTTCATCCATGGTGTTATAAAATAAAAAGTCACTAAAATTATGGAAGTAGTAAGTAAAAATGTACATATAAATGTACTTTGTTACAAGTAAAAAGTAATCTCTAAAAATGTACTTCATCACAAGTACATTTCAAAAAATCTACTTAGTACTGTAACAAAGTAAATGTACTTCGTTACATACCAGCACTGCCTAGCCAGGTACATGGATCGCCAAAGTTGGGTAAATTACCTGGGCCCCCGGCTCTTAACAAAAACCCTGCTACTGCAAGGCTAAGTGCTTCATGACTGATTGTTGCTGGGGTATGTGTCACACATTTCTTCAAGGCATGCATAACTGCAAAGACTGAAATATTATTTTTGCATGATATTTTTATAACTATATAAACTAAAAACCTAATAAAAAAATGTAACAGAAACTAATAAAATAAATATTTAGTATAAACCAGTCAAGTTTAATTAGACCACTGCAGTGGGTATATATATATATATATATATACAGTGTATATACATTCAGTACTCCCCCAGTAGGTGAATGTTAGAGAAAGTATTGGAATGAAAATACTATGAAATGTAACAGATTCCATTTTTTCTACACATAACACCAATAGTTCTTGGAATAGTCTACGGAAAGTGAAAATAATGAAAATTAAACATGACTGATGTACCTGTCAAATTTAATTGGGCCACAGCAGCGCATCAAATAAGTGAAGTGGTGAAGGTCGGAAAAAAACAAGTCAATGTAACTACTGCAGTGTATCAGATTCAGGTTTTGTCAATCCACACCTAATAGTTTGTGGAATATTCTGTCTCTGTCAACACACACTGTGGCCCCAAGCTGTGACAGACAGCACCAAATGTTCACTGCCCAGGGACATTGACTCTATGTTTCTGTCACCAATGCTGGCAAGGTGGCCACATAACAGACATTTCAGGACAGTCACTGTCTCTCAGTTGAGTCCTGACAACCCAGAGTCCTTCAAACATTATTTATTGCCAACAGCTGCGACATTGTAAGCCAGACTCTCAGACAGATGGCATTTCGGTACATGGCTGATTCTTGTAACGCAATAGGGCTCTTGGGAGCAGTACAGTGCACAGAAATGAATACTGAAACAATTAAATGGGAACAACTTAAAGATAGAATGAGTTTTATTGGTAAACTGATATATTAAAAATGTAACGATTCTGTGAATTCTTCAATGTCAAAGTACAACTAAATTAACCATATTATACCCTGGTACTTCATGTGTTTTATCTGTATTATTTATGTTACTTTCAGAAACTCTATAAAACACAAATAAATCATCCAATGAAAACATTATATTTCTCCTTCTAAGCTAAAAACTAAAGCTACATTGGTCAGTCTTTATTTGTCTTGAAATTATAATCTGATAGTTTATATTTCATTGCTAAATAATGTTCCAGGTGTGTGTGTGTGTGAGTGTGTGTCTTTAGTTATTAAATATACCGGTACATGTGAAAAACCACGCTAGTACACCCAAAACTACCAACATGAACCTACTAAAAAACACCTCCCAGCCCGCCAGACCACATGCATTGACTACCTCTCAACCCAACAACAATACTGGGTACGCAGACATAATGATGGCTAGTTGATCTACACTGACTGCATCACTTCACACACGCACGCACGCACACACACACACTGGAAGATAGTCAATATATCCTCAGCCCACCTGCCACAGAACACCAGCCAAACTACACAACAATACAACCCTGAAATTAGAAGAACTTCACAAAGGCTGAGCATCAGACAAATTGTCATTAATCTCAAACTAGCGCCTCAGTGAAAGGCACAGATCTCAGTTAAACAAGGCCGATGACCGCATCTAGTTAAGGCAATCATAAACGCTGCCAACACCAAAGCGGCACACAAACTATCAGACATAATGCTGCCCACTTTTTAATGTTTCTCTTTGTCATACTTGGCCCAGATTCCCGTACAAGTGATGTACAAGGTATTCAACTTTCAAGTGGTATTTGTTTCCGAAAGTGCATTAATAGAGACACTGATTCCTGCAATATTACATTTAACAAATATGGGTAGACGACCTGATTTGTACTACAGATTAGGGGTTGGTCATTCAAGATCACTGATTGGTTTGACCACTGACAATCTCCCGAGTCACACTACTGAGGAGTGCCACAAAACTGTGGGAATAACCAGTATCTCCATGAAGCAATAACTCAGTATCCCAGACAGTCATCAACTCGCTACAATAAGCACAAACTGCAATAAAATAACAAAGACTATCATAAACTCTGCAGTGTACGATAATGTCATTCTATATGCCAGAATATCATTAATGCTGACGCCAACCTGATAACGTTCAACATAATGTTCAAAATGTATTTGGTAATAAGAATTGTAGTGTATAAATCTGTAGAAATAAATATCAGGCAGATGTGATCTAATTATTTAAACCATGTAATTTATGTCTCTGACAGTGTCCTGTAGTTTTTAAAAAGGTTTGTAAAACAATTTATAAATACTTAAAGTTAAAACAATTAATTGACAGCATGGTTGCATCCTACAGTTCACGCACCTGAAAAGTCTATTCACTGTGTGAAAGAAAAAAGCAAAGAGCTCCTTGGTTCAAAACCAAAGCTCCTTGAATTGAAGCATCCACAGTTGGTCTACGTGGCACATGTCTAGCAGTGTGATAATGTCTCCCTGTGTACATGTGTAATTGCTTTTTAAATTGGCAATTCTTAACCAATCAAGAGACATAAATTCCACCGCTGAAAAAAGCAATAAAACTGATACAAATGGATCCAACGCATTTGATCGACATCGGCTAAATTCTACGAATGTAGAGTGGTTGGTTCTAAGTGCTTGACTGACAACAGGCACGATCATCATCCAGCCCAAGGTATGTAAACATTCTGTAAGAGTACACAGGAACAGGTTGGTATTTACATAAAGGTGTGAATCTGATACACTGTGACATTGCATAAGAGATACCTGCATTACCTACTCACACACCTAGTGTGCTTCATCCTGGAGAAACACTGTCTAATTTGAAACAATACCTGTAAACATTTAGCTGTGGGCTACTGTTGCATACTTAAGGGGCTTGGCAAGGCTGGCATTAATTAAACCAGGTTGGAATCATTAGCTGTGGAATGATATGCAAGTTGACCAGGTATAGAATGCATGCCTAGGCCCAGTGACCAAATAGTGGTCATGCAGTTGCACCTGAAGTTTACATGCATGCATAATACATGTTTCATCCAACTAATGATTATTAATCTAAACAGAATGAGGACTCATTATCAGTGGTTGTTTCACAATGGTTGTCAGAAGATATAGAGTAAAATGGTGACCTGTCCCCAACAGCAACACTTGTGGTCTAGAATTATTATACAAGTAGCCTATAATTAGGTTGTAAAATAGGCTAGAGGTTAGACTCATCAGTACCTTATAAATATCAGTTAAATAGTTTGTGTTGGCAGTTTATGTAAAGGTAAGTTCTTACACCTAGCGTGATATCCAGTCCTTTGCTCATAGTGCTTTATGGTTTACTCCCTGCCAGACCTGTTTAATCGAACACCATCTTGACTTCTCGGGGAAGCATTCAGCCACACTGCAATTAACGTGTGAAGACTATTCATAAACAAATATCCACCACTGTCTATAGCAACGTACTCATTCATACAGCCGAATGAACTGAAGTAAGGTAGAGTGAACGAACTTGCCCAAGGTTCGAAATGACAGCACACGATTCGAACCCAGGTTCCTCAAATGAGAGTTCGTTGCTCCAGCCACTGTGCTCCATACTGACTTGAGAGTTCATTGCTCCAGCCACTGTGCTCCATACTGACTTGAGAGTTCATTGCTCCAGCCACTGCACTCCATACTGACTTGAATTACTGGCCTACATCACTTCACACTTGAGGTCAATGAGCTAAGAGTTACTTTTCTTGTTCGTTTATTCTTATTTCCATTAAAACAAGGGCTTTAAATCAATTGGTAAATTAAATAAGGTCCATCCCCACTGAATAACTTAATTACATATCCTTTCAGGAGTGCAAATGTTCTGATGTTTTCTGTAAGAACAGCGTAGGTACTGTTCTATATTTATGTTTGATAACATAAGAAATGCTATTATCATTATGTAACGTTTCAAGACACAATTTTTGTATGAAAACACAAAGAGGATGTTTACTTGTTCTCATGTGAAAAACCGCTGGAGCCAGACCCTGCGTGAATGAACTGGTTAATTGAATGTGAAGTGTTCTTCAAATATTTTTACCTGGCAAAATACAGACTGTTACAATGTAGCATGTGGACATATGTTGGAAACCAGGTCAGTTTCTGAACATCAGCCATGCTCATGTATACGCAACAGTGTCCCATCACTCATTTATAATAGTTTCATGTCATGAACAAGATGTGTAGGTACAGTGTATGGCATTCTCTGAACTGTTGCCTTTCTGCATTCAAAGTACAAAAGATGAACTGTCTTTGTTATTGAATACAGAAATACAGTTCAGTTGTATTGTATCACAATATTATAGATATTCTCTTTTCTTCCAAAAGAAACCTAGTTTCATCCCAGGACCCATACCAAACAACTTGAAACAAATTATCAAACTAATAAAATATTTACATTATATTACTTGATTAACATATATAAAGTAAATAATATATGCTGAACATTACAGGACTTTGTGAAAGTAAAAAGGAATTGTACGATATATTTCATCAATTCATAGTCAACTAAGTCATGAATCCGTGCTCAACAAGGTTGTTCTACACGTCACTATGATTTGATAAGAACTATTACTTCATTAACCATTCGATGCTGCATACTTCAGCTCGGAAAAGCTTGGACTATTGATTTTCAGCAGTCCAAAACTGTAATGTTAAATTAAGTATTCTGCATGCTGAATACACCAGCTGCTGCAATGGACATGTAAATCTGTCCAATATTTAGCAGCATATGACATTTTTTAATGGTAATCATTAATAGCTTGAGCCTGAAGAACACATGCATTTGGCCAAGACTGACTGATTACACTTCTAAACAAGCAGGGTAGAGAAATACAACACAAAGATATGATCATGGAACGAATAGAGGAATTCTACACCCAGTTATACGACAGTGAACAGAGTACCATAATTCACATCTACCCGAACGATGTACCAGAGATAACACCATGGGAGGTGGAAGCAGTGCTAAGAGATATGAAGAATGGGAAGACATCAGGCAACAACCATGTAAACATTGAAATATTAAAAGCAGGAGAAGATACCATCTCGAAGACACTGGCTAAGCTGTATACTAAATCATGCTTATTGGTAAAACAAATACCCACCACAAAGAACTACAGACCGATATGTCTGTGATCAAACGTCTACAAATTACTCACAAAGATACTAACGAATATGCTAAAGAAGACGATGAACATTTCAAAGACAAAAGTGATGCTAGAAAATGACACCAATATATATATATATATATCACCAGATGGACATCATTTGCCAAACACTGGGACATCTTCAAGGGTAACTTTGGAACCTGCTTGAAGAGACAAGTCTACAACTCATGCATACTTCTAGCGATGACATACAAAGCAGAAACATGGACACTCAAAAAACAAACAGCTGGGTAAGAGAGAAGACAAAGGTTATAGACCTGATAGAACAAATCAGAAGAAAGAAGTGGACCTGGGCAAGGCACATCAGCAGACTACGAGATAACTGATGGACATCGCGTATCACAAACTGGAGACCTTACAAAGGGAAACGATGTAGAGGAAGACCGACGAGACGGTGGAGAGACGAACTAGATGAGTATTGCAAGGGCACCATCTGGCAGAGGATAGCGCAAGACAGGCAGATTTGGAAACGACATGCTGAGGCCTTTGCCCAACCACAGGACACTATGGCTGCAAAATGATGATGATGAATCACTAATGTAATGAATGTCAAAATTAATGATATTATTTTTTTTTAAAGATGTTTTAAATACCAAAAAATTAAGTAATATATTATAGTACTTGTCCCATTAAACAGTTGTTCAGTGAACCAATGAGATTCTCTTTAAAAATAATATAAAATCCAAAATTATAAACACATAGCGTGATGTTAAATATCAGTTAATACTAATAGTAAATAAACTTTCACTACTACAGGTACAGCAAAGAAGTGCTTAAGCTAGTACCTGGTAGTAAACATCTGACCTTGTTAATACAACCAGAGAAACTGGATGATGTGTGACAATAGATTAAGGTCACTAACCTACATTTATACTACATGTGTGTTTGCCAAAGGAGCCGCCAGTATTCACTTAGTCAACAATCCCTCATTGAACAAAGCTTCCATACTTCAGAAAGGAATGTAAATTAATTAGATAATTTAACAGCATGTCTGTTTTAGCCTAGATGTGAATATCGTTACAAGTCCTGTTATGTGGCACTACTGGGTAGGGAACAAGGCCTTTCATGGGGATGCCTTTCCCCATTTTCATCATAAACTTTAGGGTGAAAGGGCTTGGTGCCTAAATTGCTGAACAATCAGCCGATAGAATGTGGATTTGATATGCCTACTGCCACTTTTAGATGCACACTTTGACAGAAGTTGGCCAATGTTAATGTATGCCCGTAGACAATATTTGCATAATCATCTTGCAAACTCTGGCGTTTGTTATGGTCTATTTACCAACAATACTAACAGTTAACTCAACATTAATTGCATGTAACAAATGCCAAATACCGGTATGTGTACATGTGTTTAAAGCTTCTCTTTATGTTCGCTGTCTTGTTTCAAAGTTATTTCCTGAATAACTTAATCTATCTTGTATACATGTATTCTGACTTTCTGAAATCTGACATGTATGCCATTCATCTGTACAAATATTTGTTTAGTTTTTAACACAAGTTATACTAAATTAGTTATGAACAGGTCTGGTCAAAATTCGGCAAAAGTCACATGGCACTAAATACTAGCCTTTATATAGGTGTAACCTTGTGATCACAAGACCGTCAATCAAAAAACATAAGTATTAGGGTATGCATACTTTCAATTGCTGAACCTTTCAGTTAAACCAACTGTGTACACTGTTCAATATACAGCTATGTATATTCACACACTATGTACAGTACAAAACTGAACATAAATAGACTTGATTCACGATGGGATCAATCAAGAGAAAAAGGAGATATGAAACACAATGACATAACTGAAAGATCAAATCACAAAGTACTGGTATCGTTGTTCAACACGATACATAGAAGTACACTGTCAAAGGGCAATGGATATATCCACGTGACTAATAGTATCGCTATCAGTGATATTTAAAGGAATCAAAACCTTTCAAAACAACATGCATTGATTGTATAGTGGCGTATGTCATATACTGTAAAAGTGATGCAATAATGATATATGTGAATAGTCACCTTATGTCAATGAAAGAATGTTAAAAACCTCAAAATGACACCACAAGTACATCACATGTGAATCATGTTAGGGAAATATGAAGATCAAACGAAATGAAGCCTGTCTATGATTACACATGATCTAGATAGATAAATACAGTCATTACAGTAAGGAGAATTTGTTTACTGTACATGCTGCCTTGCCAGGAAGTCCAAGGGAATGCTGTAGATGTAACGACCAAGGTCACCACCTATGGTCAGTATTCAACTACATATAATATGTCCATGATGGAGATACTGGATGCCCACTATCATTGGACATCACCCTGGACCACCCAGTTAACCAGTCTCTCTTAGTCTTAGCCAGTTTTCACCCTTGATTTGAACCTGCGACCTAAACATAATCATTTTCAATTCAGTTTAATTTTGTGTGTGGCTTGTATCAATATCTTCAAAGCTGAAGAGTTGTCTTAAGTGTGTTATTCGATGACTTGTGCTATGCATGATAATCAATTTCATTGGTCACCCTGATCTGTGTCTGTTTGGCGGATTTTGGCATATAGATATTTACCCGAAACATTTAATGCAACCCTGGATGGCAAGTCATCTCGACCACACAACCCTTCTATTTTATAGGTCGCAAGCACTGAAATTTTTAGATCTTGTAAAATTCAAAACAGCTATATTCATGTTCAAGGCATACCACTGCATGTTACCAACTAATAGACAAAAACATTTTGTAACAAGAGATATTCCAGTAACAACACGACTCTAAAATCAACTGGTAAGATGTTGTGTTACCTTAAATGTTAGTGTCGTCTCTATGTGTATATGGCATAAGTCTATGGAATTATCTGGATGTTAAACTTACTAACATTAAAACATTGAGATCATTCAGGCACAGGTACAAGAAAACAATCATAAATTAATATGTATAGTTTGTATTAATTATTGAAACTGATTCTGTTATGGTCTATTTACCAATAATACCAACGGCTAATCATTTTCAATTCAGTTTAATTTTGTGTGTGACTTGTATCAATATCTTCAAAGTTGAAGAGTTGGTTCTACTGTTTCGCGTCAACTGAAAAAGGTCTCTTTTCGATGACTTGTGCTGTGCATGATAATAAATTTCATTGGTCACCCTGATCCAGGATAACCAATCATTCTTGTCATGTATGAGCGACAAACAGTGACAGTATATTACCAGCGCCTGGATAACCGAGGTTGGAAGCTGCAATGTAATGCTTTGTACCATGTAACACTTTCATACCTTGAATCATACCTTGAATGGGTTTGGGGCAGGGAGCCTACTGGCTCATATATATATATAGCCCCCAGTCAGCGGTTAGTGATGTAATTTTGATAATTAGTTTTAAAGTTGTTAACTGTTAATAGTTAGCGCATTAACACAATTGCTTGGTAGTGAGGGGTGGTGTTTAGCTCAAATAGTCTTTCCATGTCAATGTCAGTAAATCCATTCATAATCTTGTAAACCTTGATCATATCCCCCTTTTCCTTCTATCTTGTAGGAGGGACATGAGGCCACACTTTTGAAATCTTACTCTTAGGTAATATGGTAACTCTGTACACTTTCAAGTTTCTCTATATCTTTTGGGAGATATGGGCACCATGCCTATTGACAATTTTCAGTGATTGATCGGACCAAGGTAATGTATAGGTTTTTGATGTTTTTTATGCTTTTGTCAGTGCATGTACTACGAATTGTTCCTAGACCTAGTATTTGATTCACGTATGTGGTTATATACTCTGTGCATGCATAACGTGGTCTTTTACTTAATAAACACAGTGTACTATTACTGTAGTACTGGACATGATTTTCTTGTGATCTGTACTCAAAACTGTCTGTGACCCGAATACCGCCCACCCCGTCGTACGACGTATCATATGCGGGTCAGTGACAGTCGCACATACCTCCACCGGTCGCGTCGTTGTTGTCTCGCTTTCTACTCCACGTTTTGCCTGGTATCCTGGACATGTTGGCCCGCCAAGGTCGGGGGAAGGCACTGGTGCCGGGGATGCAGCAGCCGCCATCCCTGTATTTTGTTCGTCTACCTTGGATCCCTGGCCCTGCTCGTCCAACGCCCCACCAGCTCCTTGGATGGCTGTGTTGTGCACGTAGTTCTTCTCTTCGCGATCGACCAACCTTCGTCGATAATCTTCAAAGTCTCTGGCGTCTAAGTTCTTCTTCGCCTTGAAAAGGTACATATTTTATGCGGGCGGAGCGTCGACGCATTCCAATGCCAGTGTTTAGTCAAACAAGGTGGGTGATTCCAGGCTTTGTTTCCATTCAACGTGCGGTTATTTAGAACTGACATCACTTCCGGGTGACCCTTGACCCCGTTCCACTTGACCAACTGCAATTCTTGTGACCATAGTGACTTGGCCAATGAACACAGATAAAAACTAGGACAATTCACGCACCTGATGAACCACATTTTTATTTATTGCCATGAACGAGAAATACTGCAATAGAACATACCAATTTTTTGTATGTTGGATAGTAGAAATCGACCTGGATGCAGTCAAAATGTTCTTTAAAAATACGTAAAAACTGCCAAATTATTTATTTGTAGCAAATCGATGTATCTTCTTACATAATGGAAGACTGTAGTGTATGCTCAGAGACTATTTATGTGTGAATTATTGTATTACTTTGAGACAAATAAAACACTTCTTGACGAGAAACGTGCATGGTAGTGCTGCCATCTGGTGACTACAAATACATGCATGTTGGGCGCACACTAAAAGGCGGATTAGGATCGGGCGGACTGGGTGGACCGGGCGGACCACATTCACAAGGATTCGCCCGATATCTGTTCCGTCTTTACATGCGTTGTTGCTCTGTTTTGCGAGTCTGTCTGTAAACATTTCGGTGTTTCTTAATATTTTAGCAATTATAAGTTTATCATGACTGGTGTAACTTGTCTTTTTAGAAAAATAAAAATGATAAAGATAATAGTCTAGAATTACTATGAAAACATCGGCGCCAAACATATCACTAATTTGTAAAGTGAGGACCCACGCAGAGTCTTTTGATTTAAATCATTTGATGTAGCCACTTGGCTAACTGTACATGTTTTTTTATGGTCAACACCATTGTTACTGAAATAATTACCACATAGGAAGGTGACGATTTCTGAGGCTTCGGCAGTCTTTTGATTATGTTTGATCTATGGTATACTTGGGGCATACTTGGTTTGAACCCAATTGGATTGTCACTGTTACACATCTGTTGGTGACTGTGTGAGTAGTCCATAGGATTTGAAAGTTGATATCAGCTTTGGCAAACTGGAATTTTGCCATGAAACATCAACAATGACCATTGTTCAAATTTCGAGACTTTGCTAGTTAACTGTCTTTAAAATAAGTACCTTGTATTTGGTTTGAGCTCAGTTGGTATGTTAATGCGAGTACTTAATTTCATGTGAACGTTGAAGAACTACTCTTAGTAGAAAAAACTAAAATCCATTGAACCAACACTGGAACTGTGGACATATTAGCAAAAACTTTGTATGTCTGTGATGAGCTCTCGCAGGTACAGTCACAATTTAATTTCTTTAGGCCTAACTGCCTTGTTTTGTACACATTTCTACAACGCAATATAAATAATGTTTTATTAGTATAATTTTTTATAAATCTTAACATTTGAATTTGTATATTATATATGTATGGACATCTGTAACGCACCTATATGTACATGCTATTTGTAACAGTTGAGACTGAAATAAAAACATTTATTTACATTAATACATTTATGAGTTAGTTCTTTAGCAATAGGCTTACCTTCATACATCAACTTTTATAACTTATTTCGGAATGCACTAATTAACTGTAGCTAGTAGTAATAGTAGTAGTAGTAGTAGTAGTAGTAGTAGGAGTAGTAGTAGTAGTAGTAGTAGTAGTAGTAGTAGTAGTAGTAGTAGAAATACTACTAGTAGTAATAGTAGTGGTGGTAGTAGTACCAGTAATAATAGTAGTAATAGTAGTAGTGGTAGTAGTAGTAGTAATAGTAGTAGTACTTGTTGTAATAGTAGTATTAGTACAATTGTAGTAGTAGTAGTAATACTAGTAGTAGTAGTAGTAGTAGTAG
Organism: Paraescarpia echinospica; assembly: GCA_020002185.1. Lineage (NCBI taxonomy): Eukaryota > Metazoa > Annelida > Polychaeta > Sabellida > Siboglinidae > Paraescarpia > Paraescarpia echinospica. The sequence goes on from CM034537.1 coordinate 35,754,157, forward strand.
TAGTAGTAAGCATCCTGCAGTCTCGTAAGACTATCGATCTGCGCCCTGGTGTCGAAGATCAGTTGTTGGCTCAGTGGATGGCTGGGCAGCGTCTATTGTGGCTGTAGAGGCCGATTCTTGAGTAGCAGTCTTTATTGCATTTACTGCAATTGAAGGTGCTCTCAGTTCTGTTCTCAACCTGGATGTTTTTCTGCGGTTACGTTTTTCTTCTGCTAGCCTGCTTTAGAGACCTCTGTGTAGTTCCTGCCTCCACGTGGATCGGTCTCCAGCAAGCTCCTCCCAGCTGTCAACATCCATGTCAAGTGCCTTCAAGTCTCGTTTGCCTACGTCCATGAAGCGCAGATGGAGACGACCTGCAGCTCTCTCTCCAACGGCCAGCTCTCCGTAGAGAATGTCTTTTGGAAGTCTTCTGTCTTCCATCCGATGTATGTGGCCGAGCCAGCAGAGACGGCGTTGCCTGAGCAGGATCGCAAGGCTCACAGACTTGGTGCGTGAGAGGACCTCTGTATTGGGGACTCGGTCCTTCCAGGAGATCCCGAGGATGCGCCGCAGGCAGCGCATGTGAACTTAGTTCAGTCGAGTCTCATGAATGGAGTACAGCGTTCAGGACTCACTGCCGTACAGAAGTGTACTCAGCACGCAGGCGTTGTACATTGTCACCTTTGTGTGCTCTGCAGCATTTTGTTGTTTCAGACTCTCTTTGTAGCCGGCCAAGTTTTGCGGCGGCTCTCCCAATCCTTCTGCTGATTTCTGCTTCTCATGAGAGGTTGTCGCAATGGTTGACCCGAGATAGGTGAAGAGGTGGACGACCTTTAGGTCATAGTTGTTTATAGTGATGGCTGGGAGAGTGACTATGATGTTAATCTTTCTCAAGCCGATTGTCAGTCCAAAATCCGTGCATGCCTTTGCAAAGCGGTTCATGAGGTTTTGTAGCTCCGCTCAGTATGCGTGATGACCGCTGCATAATCCGCAAACAGAAAATCAATGTTTGACTTTCTTTCATAAATTTGTACATAAACGCGTTCCTAAATTTTTTCAAACGCTATTTTTATAAAACGCTGCATATAATTATTATTCCACACGGCAAAGTCATCAAATTATCATCCCATATAGTCATACATCGAGAGCCAGAAAATGTATTAGATATTACCTGCCAACTTTTCTTAGAAAAATGTCACCCTGCATTTTGGATAAAATAAACACACATAGCCTTTATTGTTTTTCTACATACACCAAACAATACTTATTAGCACTTTACAAAGATACTTGCACGGACATAAACTGCTACATATGCACTTAGCCTACCAACATACATCTCGTACTGTCTTTCGATTTTTAAGGAATTGCATGTCTTTAACTTAAATATGTTCTGTATACCACTTTGGGAGTAGTAGAAATGTTTACTTACAGTTACAAGTGGGCGGGTGGTTCTCACGTCAGCGGCATATTTATAATGCCTTAGTGAGAGTCTCCCGACAGAAATGTCTTCTTTTTGACATTGTCGTTATATGCTTTGTATTTGCTAATTTACTATCTGTCGAATAAAGATGTTCCAGTTCCAGAACGTCTCTAACGAGGACCAGCCGCACCTTGGTCTTCGCTTCTAGGCAGGGCAAGTTAAATAATTTTCTTTCAGATCTCGTATGCACATACACTCCCTCTGTCGAAGATCCACAGGCGTGCTGCAAAAATAAGGGCACCGTATATCCCAAAGAGGGTTGGGGCGAGGACACATCCCTGTTTGACGCCACTGGTAACGTTAAAAGTCTCGGAGATAGAACCATCGCACAGGATTGAACCGTCTCATATCATCGTGGAATGACCTAGCTGACTACGCCGCAGTACTTTTTGTATGCGTTGTTGCTGTTGCCTGTTGTAGGCGCTTTTGTGCGTTCGTTTGTAAACACTGGTGGTGTACAGTCGATTCACATTACACCATCAGTGTTTACAAACGAACGCACAAAAGCGCCAACAACAGGCAGCAGCAACAACGCATGCAAAAACGGAGCGCAGCGATCGTGTGAATCTTTGTGAATGTGGTCCGCCCGGTCCGCCCGGTCCACCCGGTCCGCCTTTTAGTGTGCGTCACATGTTGTCATGTATTCACTCGGGTATTCACTCGGGCATTCGTGGACCAGGTTACTCCACAAGGTTCGTGCACTCACTCACTTGATATAGAGGTTTCCTGCACCCATCAACGTATAAATGTACTTAAACTATAAATAAAGACAGCAAAAATAAATCAGCAAAGGACAGTCTGGAAAACTGTTCTGACGCTGGGTATAAATATTTTTGTTTAAATGCAAAGAGTATAATAAACAAAAGAAATTAACTAAACATTATGGTAGAAGCTATTGACCCTCACATAATAGGTATAACCGAATCATGGGCCACCACCAATATATCAGATGCTGAATTGGGACTGACAGGATATGTAATGTTTAGGAAAGATATAATAGGAAGAAGGGGAGGTGGAGTTATTTTATATATTAAAGAATCTATCCAGGCTGATGAAATAAAATTAGAAAGAGAAGCAGATTGTGAATAAGCTGTTTGGTGTAACATAGTTACAGAAAACTCAACGTTAACGGTTGGGTTAGTTTATTGAAGTCCAAACATAAGCATAGAAGATAATAAAAAGTACAAAACGCTATACGAGAAGTGAGCAAACGGGAATATTATTATGGGGAATTTTAACAGAGTGAGGACCACAAGTATTTAGTTTTAGTACAAGACAGTTTCCTTTCTGAACATGTGCTAGAACCAACCATGGGTGAGAATGTGTTAAACATAGTTTTGTATTCACAGAACGAATTAGTTGACAATGTCAATATATTCGTCTGCTGCCCCTGCTGGATACAGGCAGGCACCCAAAGCAACTACTATCAGAGCCGATTCAGTGGTTGGTTTAACTGCTGAAGTTGAGCAGTATGTGATGGCACATGAAAAAGCCAGTAACAGTGTGCAGATAGATGATGACACCCCATGGTCGACGATGGTAAAGAAGGGCAGAAAGAAGAAAACTGCAGCTGTAGGCCAAGTACCGAAACAACCTGCATGCAACCCTAATGACAGGCCTACCACGAAACCTAAAGGGAAAACTGTGTCATTGATTGGCAAAGCCATGTCAACTGATGCCATTAAAACAGTAAATACACGGTATGCTAGCATATTTGCATCCCGCTTTGCCACTGATGTCGAGCCTGAAGTCCTCCAAGCCCACCTTGAGCACATCCTCAAGCTTGAAGTGTCATGTGAATCCCTTCCAACAAGACGTGATACATACAACAGTTTCCATGTAAAGTGCAACTGTCCCGATCCGTCGGTCTTCATGAACCCGGAAGTGTGGCCTGAAGGTGCCTATGTTAGGTGGTTTCACGAGAAGCCTAGAACACCAAGGCATACAACACATCCTCTATGGATCTCCCAACAACGAACAACATTAAATCCTGAACCGTCTTGGCTAGAACTTGCCAAGGACATAAACGAAAAGCAACGTTCAGATCGCTAAATATATCCAGCTACAATTGTAGGAACTTGAAACTTGGCTATAACAACAAGCATCACAGACACGTAACTGAACAGTTATTTAACAAATGTGACTTTGTGTGCTTACAAGAAACATGGCTCTCGAAACAGGATTTATGTGGGCTAAACAGCATCAATGAAAACTTTCATGGAATTGGTGAATCTTGTGTTGATGAAAGAGATGGCATAATATTGAAAAAACTTGGTGGTGTTGCAATATTGTGGAAACTTGACCTTGAAGCAGGCATCACCCCTCTAAAGTTTGACCTTAACTGGGTTGTTGGTGTCGAATATAATTGTGGCAACAAAAAATTGGTAATTTTGTGTGTTTACATGCCATATGAAAGTTATCAAAATAATGATGAATATCAGGAAAAACTTGGCACATTAATATCTATTATAGAAGATTTAGAAACTACGTGTGTACTGGTGGTAGGGGATTATAACGCTGACATTTCTGACGAGACTTCGTCATTTGGAAGGTCCCTTATAAACTTCTGCACTGAATACAATCTGGTGCTGTCCAGTAAGCAGTATCTACCACCTGATTCGTTCACGTACATCAGTGATGCATGGGGTAGCACCTCATGGCTAGATCATTGTATAGCTACACATGATGGTAATTATGTGATAAATGACATTAGCGTGTGCTATAATCTTGCTACCACAGATCATATCCCTGTGATAATCGATGTCAATGTAGACAGTGTGCCAGGTGTAGTACCCGGTACTAACAATAACACTCAGCCACGTCTTAACTGGTCAAGACTTAACAAAGGTTCCATTGATAATTACTGTAGACAGACTGATACTGAACTGAAAAACATTATATTACCTATTGATGCTATTATATGTACTGATGTCAACTGCAATGATGAGTCTCATCACAAAGCACTTAATAACATGTATGATAATATAACCAGGTGTTTAACTGATGCTAGTGGCTGTTTGTCTACTCACAAACAAGGAAACTATACATGTCGGCCTGGGTGGACTGATTATGTGGAAGATATCCATAAAGCTGCTAATGAAGCTTTCCAACTATGGGACAGTATAGGTAAACCTAAACAAGGTCCTGTTTTTGAGTTAAAAATGAAAGCTGATGCTAGATGCAAATATGCAATAAGGTTTATTAAAAAACATGAAAATGAGTTGAGGCGTGAAGCCCTTGCCAAGAAGATGGCTAACCATACAAATGATAAATTTTGGAAGGAGATCAAAACTATTAACAATAGTAAAATCCCCTTGCCAACTAATATAAATGGTAACAGTGGTGAAGAAGCTATTGTGAATATGTGGATTCAACACTTTCGTGACTTGTTTAATTGTGTAAATAACAGTAGTGCCAAAACCCTAGCATTTGATGTTAGTTATGAGAGCAGCATTAGAGTGTTACCTGAAGAAGTCAAAGATGCTATAAGAAACCTTGACTGTAACAAGAGTTGTGGCCTTGATGGTGTGTATGCAGAGCACCTGAAGTACTGCAGTGAACGCATACTGCCTTTACTGTCAATGTGCTTCACAGGTCTGTTGGTTCATGGCGTACTGCCAAGTTCTATGATTTTTGTTATATTAGTGCCCATAATCAAGGATAAATCCGGCAAGATAAACAGTAAAGACAACTACAGGCCAATAGCACTGGCAAGTGTTATGTCTAAAGTTTTTGAAAAAATCTTGCTCAGCAGAATGGATGACTTTTTAACAACCAGTGACAACCAGTTTGGTTTTAAAAAGAAGCATGGCACTGACATGTGCATTTATGTACTAAAAGAGGTTATTGCTAAATATCAAGCCTTAAATAGCTGTTTGTTTATGTGTTTTCTTGATGCATCTAAGGCTTTTGACCGTGTAAACCATAGTGTACTTTTTAAAAAGCTAATAGACAGATGTTCCTAGTTACATTGTTAGAATTCTAGTGTTTTGGTATGCGAACCAACAGATGTGTGTAAGATGGGGTAGTCATGTGTCTGACAGTATTTATGTAAGTAATGGAGTTAGAAAAGGAGGTATTTTATCCCCCTATTTGTTCAGTGTTTACGTGGATGGTTTATCCACTGTACTTAATAGTTGCAATACATGATGTTATGTAGGATATAATTGTGTAAATAATATTATGTATGCTGATGATCTTGTAGTATTTTGTCCGTCCAGCAGGGGATTACAGACCCTTCTCACCATCTGTGGTCAATATGGAGTATCTCATGACATAAGGTACAATGCCAAAAAGAGTATGGTCATGATAATTAGAAACAAGAGTAAGAATGTTAAATTTCCAAGTTTTATGCTTGGTAACGACAAACTATGTGAGGTAGAATATGTACAATATTTGGGTCATATAATTTCAAATAGTATGCTAGATGACAATGATATATCTAGACAATGTCGCCAGTGGTATGCACAAGGCAACATGATCATAAGAAAATTTCATATGTGTTCAAATGATGTAAAGAAGACATTGTTTACTACTTTTTGCTCACCTATGTATACTGCCCATCTATGGTGGAATTTTCATAACTATGCAATCAGGAAATTGTATGTCTCTTACAACAATATATTTCGAATGGTGTTAGGTTATGACAGATACTGTTGTGCTAGTGAAATGTTTGTTAACAATAATTTACGTAACTGTGCTGCTGTTATTAGAAATTTGACATATAGGTTTATATGCCGACTGCAGTTCTAAAAAAACATATTGATTTGTAACATTATTAATAGTGACGTGAAATACATGTCAAGAATATGGAAATACTGGTTCAATTCCCTGTATATACATTTTGTTGACGGGTGATTTTTCATTCTGTACATTGTAACTATTGTTTATAACACAACTATAGAACCACGATAATGTACTTGTATGTTGCATGGAGTCTGTGAATAAAGCAATTATTATATATTATTATTATATGTGAGCCACTGGGGAGTAGTGATCACAACCAGAAACATTTTACAGTCAAATTAAAATCAGAAAGGAATAATAAAAAGCAGTACAAGAGACATTTCCATAAAGGATAATATAAGCCCGCCGCACACTGCCCGATTGTTTACGCGGGAACACATCTCGACCGTCGCAGCGTAGACAATCGTGCGTAATCGTGTCCGTGTGCGTGCGCTTACGACTACGATTTCCCAGTTTTATGTCTTGTTGGAGGCAATCGTGGCGATTGAACATGTTCAATCGGCACGACCGACATTGACTGGCAATCTTGGACAATTGGGCGGTGTACGGCACTTCCCGACAGTGATTTTCAAATCGTAAGGAATTAGCCAATATAATCCGATTATTACAGGCCTACGTGGAATGAGGGTCAACGTCAAACAGAATGCAATCGTATATATAATGATCTTTTGAATTCGTACTACTTACATGTCTACATTACCAGAATAAAAGTCCACAAAAATTCACAAGCTGGAATAAGTTATACCCATTTTTTTAAGATAATGATTTAAGTACTCAAAGGTTACTGCGGGTAATTTCTTGCGCATTGTAATGCATAGGAGGACGCTTTATCTAGTCTATGTAGTTTCTCTGTTTTTACACAAATAAAAATTATGTATTGGTTGTGTTCATTTAAGAAATAGGGGCTATGAAGAATAATAAATCACCTGGAGTGGATGGGATTCCGCCCAAACTACTACTTCAAATTGTAAAACAAATTAGCATACCGCTTGCAAAAGTTTTCAATTTGTCATTAAAAGAGGAAATGGTTCTTTAGAATGAAAAGAAGCAAACATTATACCGTTATTTAAAAACAGTTCGAGAAACAAGTCAGAGAACTATAGACTAGTGAGTTTAACACGGTGATTTGCAAATTATTAGAAAGATTGGAGGATTTTCTTGTTAAACATAAATTTATTAACCCATCTCAACATGGGTTTGTAAAAGCAAAGATAGTAGTGGTAAGCGGTTCGCCATCCCCGGAAGTGACCTAAGATCAAAGGCTTTTGAGTTTTTTATAAGTAGAATTCCTACGTTTTTTACCAGTATGAGTGAGCAACGTCAAAAAGTGATTGATGGGGGTCATGAGAAAGAGGGTGTCGCCATCTACTGAATAAAGAGGAAATAAATAGGGTGAATGACGAGCTCTAGTGACTAATCAGGTACTAATTAGGGTAATTAATTAAGTACTAATTAGTAACAAATGAGTAGCGCAAATATCGGAGGAGAACGTTAGCAATGACTAAAAATAGTAAATAGAGACCAATTAGTATTCATTACGTGCACGGGAGGTGGGAAAGATTTTAGAGTGAAGTGACACCCCTGGTGATCAGCGAGTTTAAAATAATGACGCGCGGGAAGGTTCTAGAACCTTCTAGAACCTTCTAGAAGCTTCTAGACCGGCGCGGTGATGGGGGTGGGTATCATCGAGGTTTAGATTACCCCCGGCGTGCTGGAGATCAGGAGGTCAATTGCGTGGCCTGGTTTTCACGACTCACTGGCAAATGGTGGTGTCGAATGTCAGGCTGTAGGATTTTATGTGCATTGGTTTGACGGAAGGCCGGATAAATGTTTTTCGGGGCGCGCGCTTGTAATAAGGTTGTGTGGCGCCGATGTGGATATTGCCTGTCAGTGCTGGCTGCGGCACGGAAGGCCGGATAAATGTTTTTCGTGGCGCGCGCTTGTAATAAGGCTCTGGCGCTGATGTGGATATTGCCTGTCAGTGCTAGCTGCGGCACAGCTGATGGATACGCGTGCAATTGCGGTGCAATATCGGAGCTGTCAGATTGGCCTGTGTGTGTGCGCGTATTAATATAGGTGGAATTATTCGTGTGTTATTGCAGTTGGCGGTCGGCGCTGTCAGATTGGCCTGTGTGTGCGCGTATTTAGCTTGTGGATTATTCGTGTGTTATTGCAGTTGGCGGTCGGCGCTGTCAGATTGGCCTGTGTGTGCGCGTATTTAGCTTGTGGCGTTGGTGTTCGCTGGCTTTATCGTGTGTGAGTTGGAAACACAGTTGGTGGGCGCTGATACGCGTGCAATATCGTTATAGCAGCTGGGGGCCGGCGCTGTCAGATTGGCCTGTGCGCGTGTATTAAGCTTGTGGCTTGGGCGTTCGCTGGTGTTGCAACGACGAATAGGTGGAAAATATAGGCGGAATTATTCGTGTGTGATTTGGAATGCTGGTGGAGTGGATCAAATGTGTAGGTTCGTGTGTGAGTTGGAATGTGAAAGGAAACACGGAAACAATAAACGGTGAGAAATAAATTGTATTGGTACAATAAAATTTCATTTATTAAGAGGGGGGTCATGGTGGAGGGCCAAAGCCGTGTCGACCCGGGGGTTGTGGCGGAAAGGCTAAATGCACGGAAAGATGTGCTGGGATGGGTGGGGCAAATGAGGGGGGGAGAATTTCAGGGGGTGGGAAAATATCCGCAAATGAGAATGGTTGTTCGAAAGTGTCTGGGAAGGGGTTGCCGGCCGCAATAACTTCTAAATCAGTGTAGCCGGGGTAGAAGTCATCGTCGAAGTTTTCTTCGAACTCTTCGAGTGAGTCGTCACTGTCGTCTTGTTCGGGTGGTGGCCGTCGTTGCGGCTCAACGGCCAAGAGGGGCTGGTGACGGCATCGTGATGAGATGAACGTGATCGGGCGGGGGGAAGGTCCAACATTGTGCAGTATAGTTCCCCGCCCGATATCATAGCGTTGATGTATCAGGCTACGATCGATCACGTAGATGTGTCTGCAGGGGAATGAGGAAAAGTTTAATTAGTGACTACTGGCGCGCGGGGTTCATCTGTGGAGAAGGAAACAGTGTTAAGGGCTGTGATGCGGTCGGCGACGTCCAAGGTACAATGTGCCCCCAGGTCGATCGGCGCGCGACCCTCTATCTATCATAAGCAGATCGGCTGGGGTTAAATTTATTCTATGAGATCTATGAATAAAGCCGTTTCGGTGCGAGGGCCTCGCAAGGGTTTGTCCGCGCCCAATATGTAGGGTATCGAAGCCGGCGATGTTTCGTCTGCAAGTATGAAAAAAAGTATTAAAGTAACGGTGCGTCTCTTTTTAGGTTAGGGCCTGTAAAAAAACATTAAGTCGGTAGCGGGGCGAACGGAAAAAGCCGCTATAGGCTTTATCGAAAGTAGGCGTCTGCAAATAAAGGTAAATTAAAAAAAAGCGCTATTATCGTTAAACGTACCTTGCGCCGGGGCGGCTTTGGGGTGGGGGTAGGCGCATAGAGGGGGGCGATGGATTAGCACTACCTCCGGCGGCTTGGGGAGGTGCAATCACGTCGACTTGGGGAGGTGCAATCACGTCGAGAGATTTTTTTCAGTTTTAGTAACCTTGTAAGAGTCGGCTGCTTTGCGGCTCGCGTGCGTTTGTGCACGGGGGCCATGTGCGGGCCGCGTGCAACGCGCTTATATAGGGACCGGGCGGAGAACGACTAAATATTGTCGCTGTCGTGTTGCTACCGTTGCCGTTTTGTTGTTGCAGAACGTTGTTGATCATGTCCCCGCCTGTCGCGCACGGAGAGGTGCCGCCAAAGAGAGGCAGCAAGCTGAGGGAGGCACCAACGGTGGCGTCTGGTGGCAAAGCGAAGCCGGCGTCGGAGGCCAGCGCGAAGGCGCTTCCGACGGCCGACGGGGGGCCTACTTTCGAGGCCGTGGTGAGTGCGTCCGAAGTGTCTTTGAAAGAGTTCGTGCTGGCGTGCGATGGCACGTATAAGATTGTTACCCCCCTAACAATCGTTGGGGTGGCTTGGAAAAGCAAATGCACGTACATGGGCTGTGGCATTTGCAAGCGCAAAGTGAGAGGCCTAGAAAGTGGTGGTCGGGTGTGCGCTGTACACGGCATACAGGCAACGGCGAAGACGTATTTTTCGGTGCGCGTTTTGGTGGAAGACGAAAAGGACGCCGACACGGAGGCCAGCATTTGGATCACCCTGTTCGACGAAGCTATTTCGGCGATAGGCGATTACAATGCCGACCATGTGTCAGCCCTGTTGCCCGACCAGTTGCGCAGTAGCTTTGTGGCGAGCCTGGTTGGCACCGTCTTGGAGTTGACCGTGCACAAGGTCGTGTGGGGTGGCATACTGGATACGTATACGGTGCGTGAGGCGCGGGTCGTGACGAAGAAGGGGAGCGAGACCGTTTGAATGACTAACGTTTGGCTAGTGTTCTGTAGACCTAATTGCTGCTTTGGTTATTCTTCTGTAGGACGCTGTAATTGCTGCTGCGTTGCGCGGCCTTATCGACGCTGCTGACGAGTGCGCACCCCCTGCCGAGAAGTGCGCTAAGAAGGAAACGACGCCACGCCTTGCCGACGACCCTCCACCGCTGGGGAGAGCCGAAGAAGCGCTATCGTACTGGCCTGCAGCGGACGGCACGCAGCCCATGCCACCGCACGACCTGGTGAGCGACGCCGGGACGCCCACGTACGTTGCATTAACCCCGGTGGTGGTGGTAGTGGGTCCAGACGAGGCAGCCGCTGTGCCAATAGCCCCGGCGGCGACCGTGCTATCGTCACCACTGCCGCTGGCCGTGCTGTCAGTCTCGTCAGAAGACTTCATACCGTGGGCCCGTAACAAACGCCCTGTGGTCGTGGGTACACTTCAGGCCGACTCGGAGTGGAGCGTTCTGCATTCGTACGCCGGTCGTCAGCGATGCATGATGTCCACGTTTGCTGAGCTAGTCGGTGAGCGCGTGATGGACACAGCGCGCCAAGAATGTGGTGAGTGCCCCCCTGAGGAGGGGTGCCCCTTCGTGCACATGTGCGGCTACAGGGGGAGGAAGCCGAGCCGGCGGTACAACATTCTGTACGAAAACGTGGCGGCCCTGAATGTGTGCTTTTTTTCAGCGTCACTCGACAGCTTTCTACAGCAGACGTTGTTGCTTCCTGCTATTCGTATACTCTCGGTACTGGAGGATCGTTGCGTGCGTGGCGATCGCGCCTCGGAGGGCGCGCTCCTGCGCCAGGTAGCCGACTGGCTCATGGGGACGGATTGGACGGCGCCGTTCGACCGTGCTCTGTTGGAGGTCGCCGTACAGTATTACCTGATGAAAAGGGCATGCCTCGACGTCTGAACGCTATGAACAGTGCATTTCGCTATGGCATAAAGCCGCTGATGAACATTAGCAGGAAATTGAATGATGGCATAAGCGCCCCGCCGCACATTTTGCTATAGGCCGTTGTTAGAGCCTTATTATTTACTCTGCTGTGGCATAAAGCCTCTTTACTGTTTACAGTCTGAACATTGCATTTCGCTATGGTATAAAGCCTTATTAGTAGGTACGCCGCTGATGAACATTAGCAGGAAATTGAATGGTCGCTGTGCAGTATTACCAGCGGCCTATAGTGTGGCGCTCCTAAAGCGTTATTATTTACTCCGCTGTGGCATAAGCGCCCCGCCGAACACTTAGTAGCGATGAACATTTTGCTATAGGCCGTTGTTAGAGCCTTATTATTTACTCTGCTGTGGCATAAAGCCTTACTGTCGTGATGTAGTACGAGACTGCTTAATAAAACGTATGAAAATCAATTCCCGCCTTCTGTTGTTACCATCCAAAAAAAAACCGCACGTCATTCAATGCCTGTCCAATGGCGGCTGCCGCCCACAAAACACTCCGGGCGCCACTGACGGCCGAAATTTCTACTACAAAAAACACTTTGCCGTGGGGGGCAGCCGCTGACGGCCGAAATTTCTACTACAAACCGTCGTATTCGGGCGCCCCTGACGGGCGAAATTGCTACTACAAAACGTAAATAAAAACTTAGGCGAAATTTCTACTACAAAAATTTCTACTACAAAAACGTTGCCGCTGACAGCCGAAATTTCTACTACAAAACTTTGCCGTCGTATTCGGGCGTCAAAACGTAAACAAAAACTTGGCCGCCACTGACAGTATCCCTCGACGCTGCCCACCTGTCGGTGTCGCCACCTGACGCAAAACGTGAACAAAAAACTTTGGCCGCTGGGTGCCACTGCCAAACGCATCCCGCGGCGCTGCCACCTGTCTGTGTCGCCACCTGACGGAGCAGAGAACGCCGCTTAGAAAAGCCCCTAGCGGGGGTTTAGGGTGGACTTATAAAGGGCGTCTACGCGCCCCTCCGTCGTAGTTAATAGAGTGCCGCCTAGACCGACGATGCACGTGTGTCCGAAATGCGATCGATCGTTCGTCCGTCTTTTTAATTTGTCGCAGCATCTAAAAACATGCGGCAGCGATGTATGCCCGAAATGCAATCAAGCGTTCGCGCGGCCCCCCAATATGTTGCGGCATCTGCGAATGTGCGGAGACGCCGCTGAGGGGCCCCCAAATCGGCCGTTCGAGGGGGGCGCCGACGACGACCTACAGAGCGTCGTGCGCGACTACTGGGCGAGCATCCGTACGTCTGTAGCGCGCGGACCCGTTCAATCTAGGTATAATTTCCATTTGGCCGGACACGGGGCGACGAGCGCCCAACTACGACTGATGTTCGAGGAGCAGACTCGGGCCTTTAAAATAAACTTATCGTACGGGTTTATTCTGCGGCACAGGGAGACGGGTCGACTACGTTACTACCATTCTTCGTGTAACTGTTGCGGCCGCTATCTCGAGTCGCCCGTCCTCGTTTCCGACGCCGCGTCATTCGAACGCTTCCTCGAGGCCACCCGTCAGCCCGACGTTCTGCAGTACGTGATTGCGCAGCGCCCCGACTCGGGGTGGATCGCCGAGTTGGTAACGAACGTTACGTATTTTCTCAACGCCATCATCCACCATCCTATCGGATGCGCCCGTCAGCAGCCCCTCCCCGCCTATCTGCGCCACAACGCGGGCCTCGTCAGCCTAGTGAACGATCGCCGCGGGCATCCGTATGCCGACAACTTGTGCCTCTTCCGCTGTCTGGCGCTGCATCGGGGCGCCGACTTTCGCGCTGACGATTTGACGGCCGCCGCCTTAAGGCTCTACGCCGACTACGGCGACCAACCCTACTGCGCGTTCGCCGGCGTCCCGCTGAACGAACTCGGCCGGGTGGAGGCGGCCTTCGAAACGAATGTGACCGTGTATCGGCTGTCGGCGGCGGAGGACGCCACCGCCGAAGTGGTCCGCCGCTCCCTCCATCGCTACCCGGCCACCATGAGCGTCAATCTATTCGGAACGCACTATTCCTTCATAGCCGACGTGTCGCTGTTCTGTCGTTCGTATCGATGCGGCAAGTGCGGCGATTCGCTGTGGCGCACCGCCAGTCGGCTGCGGTGTCACGAGGCGACGTGCGAGGGCGGCGTTCGCCACGTCTTTCCCGGCGGCGTCTACCATCCGACGCCGTCCGTGTTTCAGCAGCTGGAGGACGAGGGCGTCTACGTGGACGAACGCCTGCGCTACTATCCGTACAGGGCGACGTACGATTTTGAGTGCTACTTCGACGATCACGATCTGCCGGCGGACAGCGCCAAATGCCGGTGGATAGCGCGACACGAGCTACTCAGCGTGAGCGTCGCCTCGAACGTCCCCGGACACGAGTCGGCGCGCTGCTTCGTGACGTCCGGCGATTCGGGCGACCTCGCGAAGCGCCTGATCGACGCCCTGGAGGCCATGAGCGAGGCGGCGTGCGCGGCACTGCGGCCGTCGTTCGACGCGACCTTCGAGGCGATCGACGCGCTCGACGCCGAATGGCGGGCGCACGCAACGGTGGCGGAGCTCGATAAGAGTCCGTACACGGCGCTCGGCGACCGTCTGTGGCAGCACCTGCGCCGCCTCCCCGTCCTCGGCTTCAATTCGGGAAAGTACGACTTGAACGTCGTTAAGAAATATCTGACGCCCCTGTTCATGACCGACGCCGCGCAGGACATCTCGTCGGCGTTCACGATCAAGCGTCAGAACAACTTCATGTGCCTGACGACGGCGACGCTCAAGTTCCTGGACATCACCAACTACCTGGCCCCCGGCGTCAGCTACGACCGGTTTCTGAAGGCCTACGGCTGCGAGGCGACGAAGGGGCACTTCCCCTACGAGTACCTCGACGACCCGCGTAAACTGGCCGAGACCCGGCTGCCACCGCGCGAGGCCTTCTACAGCCGCCTGAAGCGCGAAGGCATCTCGGCCGCCGAATACGAGGGTTGCGCGCGGGTATGGCGCGACGAGGGGATGACGACGCTGCGGGACTACCTCGTGTGGTATAACAATAGGGACGTGGTGCCGTTCCTGGAGGCCCTTGACAAGCAGTTCGCCTTCTATCGGCAGCGCCGCATCGACATGTTCAAGGACGCCATCAGCGTGCCGGGCCTGACGCTGCTGTATCTCTTCAACGATCTACCGTCGTCGCTCCACTTCACGCTCTTCAACGAGTCGAACAAGGACCTGCACCGGCTCCTACAGTCGCAGATCGTCGGTGGCCCCTCGATCATTTTCGCGCGCTATCACGAGGCCGGCGTGACCGCCCTTCGGCGCGAGGAGTACGGCGAGTCGGCGCGCCCCTGTCGCTCTATTGTGGGCTTCGACGCAAACGGCCTCTATCTATGGGCGATCACGCAGGAGATGCCGACGGGGTGGTACACGCGCCGGCGCGCGGACAACGCCTTTCGACCGGAGCGCGTACACCGCTACGGCCGCCTGGCCGTCGAGTGGCTGACGTGGGAGGCGGGACGGACGGGGGCCCACATACGTCACCAGCTCAACGGGCGCGAGAAGCGCGTCGGCAAGTACCGGGTCGACGGCTGGTGTGGCGCGACGCGGACGGCGTACCAGTTCCAAGGGTGCTTCTTCCACGGCTGTCCGTGCACGGGGAGGGAGACGAACGCGGTGAACGGTAAGCCGATGAGCCAACTGTACGCCGAGACGGCCGCCGTCACGGCCTACCTTCGCCGCTTCGTCGCCGTCGTCGAGATGTGGGAGTGCCAGTGGCGCGCGACGCGACCGCCGCCGCCGCCGCCACCGCGGAGCTGGACCGGCGACGGCGCCGTGACGCGGTCGACGATCCTGAAGGCCGTGCTCGACGGCACGCTGTTCGGCCTCGTCGAGTGCGACATCGCCGTGCCGACGGCGCTGCGCGACACCTTCGCCGAGATGCAGCCGATCTTCAAGAACGCCTACATCGAGCGCGACGATCTCAGCCCGTTCATGCGTCGCTACGCCGAAACGCACGACCTCCTCGTCCGGCCTCAGCGCACGCTCGTGGGGAGCTTCTTCGGCGTCAAGATTCTACTCGCGACGCCGCTACTGCGGTGGTATCTGCGGCACGGACTCGTCGTCGAGCGCGTCTACCAGATCGTCGAGTACGAGCCGGTCGCGTGCTTTCGCCGCTTCGGCGACACGGTCTCCGCCGCGCGACGCGCGGGCGACGACGACCCCGACAAGGCCATCATCGCCGACACGTTTAAACTGCTCGGCAACAGTTCATACGGGAAAACGATCACGCGCGTCGACCTGCACCGCAACATCAAGTTCTGCACGGCCGCCGGCGCCTCGACGCTGATCAATAATCGTCGCTTCCGTCAGCTCGACGTCGTCGTCCCCGACGGCCTCTACGAGGTGGCGCTGAACAAGCGAACCGTCCGGTACGCGCTGCCCAACCAGATCGGCTACTTCGTCTATCAGTACGCCAAACTGCGCATGCTGGAGTTTTATTACGACTTCATCGCCGCCTACATTCCGCGCCCCCTGTTCCAGTACTGCGCGATGGACACGGACTCGGCGTATTTGAGCCTCGCGGGGCGCCAACTCGACGAGCTCGTGGCGGCGGCCAAGCGCGAACACTACTTTCGACACCGCGGCGAGTGGTTCCCGTCGGAACACTGCGACGCGCACGCGGAGGCGTACTTGCGGTGCCGGCTCGCCGGCCGAGCGTGGGACGCGCCCGCCGAGTGTTGCGCGCGTCGGCGCCGGTACGACAAGCGAACGCCGGGGCTCTTCAAAGAGGAATGGTCCGGCCGCGGAATCGTCGCGCTCTGCAGCAAGACGTACTACTGTTTCGGCGGCGACGACGGCGACAAGTACAGTACGAAGGGGCTGAGCAAGCGTCAGAACGACGTCGACAAGGACGCCTTCCTCGACGTGCTGCGCCACCAAAGGAGCGGCGGCGGCCGGAACCGCGGCTTCCAAGTGAAGGAGTCGTCCGTGCTGACGTACGTTCAGGAGCGCGCGGCGCTGAGCTACTTCTACGCCAAACGGCGCGTGCTCGACGACGGCGTCACCACGGCACCGATACTCGTATAACGAGGGACCTCCCTCCCTAGGGGTAGGGACCCCTACCTAGGGGTAGGGACCCCTACCTAGGGGTCTATGTATGTATGTATGTATGTATGCGAATAAAAATGCGAACACTCGGTACAGTTTTCAGCGTTTTATTTAACTTCGGTAATAGCAAGCGATAGCGCAACAATACAACCTCACTACTTCGGTCTTGCCTGCCTAGCGCGGCGTGGAGCCCGCGACCGGCGGGTCCGACAAAGTCGGTTCGGATTCTCGGTCGTCTAATAATAACAACAAGCGATAATAGGCAGCGTTCAATGAGGCTTTAGCCAGTCGAATACGAGACAGTCGTTGGCCACCCTATCGGGGCCGAACAGGCACTGGAAGCCGCTTAGCGGCATTCCGCGGCACCGTAAGAGCAGGTAGGTGACGCAATATTGTCCGCACACGTTAGATACGCCGCTCTGCAGTCGCTTGTCGTTGTGCGTCCACGAGTCGCAGTTGCGGTTCAGGAAGGCGCGGAAGTCGGCGTGCAGCGGCGGACGGCCGTACGAATCGAAGTACTCGCCTCGCCGGTCGGCTCCCACGTAGACGGCCACCCAGTGCTCGCCCGGTTCGTCGCCGTCGTCGGTGTTGCACACGAACGCCGTCGGGTAGGCGGTGAGCCGCCGCCCCGGCAGCTCGTCTTTGGGCACGACGCCGACGACGATGTTTTTAGTGTACGCGTCGATCGCCAGGCGACGCATCAGCTGAAACGTGTCCATCTCAGAAGTCGTACACGACGTTCCGGTTCTTGTCGATTTCGAGCACCGTCTCGAACTCCCCGTACACGACGACGTTCACCGTCCGGGCGAGCGCGTGCACAAAGTGGAGCTCGGCGCGCAGGTTCCCCGTACGCACGACGTTGAAGTGTTCGCCGTCGCAGCAGTCGGGCGACAGGTCGAAGCCGAATATGGTGTAGCCGCTGCCGAACTCGCCGCGCGTCACATCGAACCCCTCGTCCTCGTACGCCTTCCCCGTCGCGGCGAACAGGTTCATATAGCTTCGGATGTAGCGCCGATGCGCGAAGTCCGGCTGCAGCGGCTTGCTCGGCACCTGGCGTCCGTCGACGTAGAGGGCGAAGAAGTTTATGTCGTTGTGCTTCGCGTTGAACGGGTTTTTATCGTAGGCCCCGTTGTAGGCGTCGTTGTCGATCAGGCACATGAACACGCGTCGCGGGAGCGTCCCCAGATAGACGTTCTCGTGCGTGTGCGACGCGGTACCCTGCGGTATCGAGAACACCTTGCAGTCGACGCGGCGCATCGGATACTTGGCCGTCCCGTGCGTCAGCGCCTTGATGTGACCGAGCTGGACGGCCGGATTCAACTTGATCTTGCGCGCCTGCAGGTAGGCCTCCAGCAGAACGATTTTGAACCCCGGATCGACGACGTCGCCCATGAGCGCGAAGGCGTCCTTGCTGCGCACCAGTCGCATCTTCAGGTCGACGCCGTTCACCAGGCACCGGTTCTGCATGAGCACGTCGACGTGCAGGCGCCCTATCATGTCGAACTCGCGGCTTTCGTGTACGAAATCGTGCCGATGCGCGAACCCGCCGTTGTTGTTGTTGGTTGCCTCCATGCGCCCGGCGGTGTCCTTGCACCACAGGTCGGCCTCGAGCTGCGACTTTTTGGCGTCGGGTCCGTAACTGAGCAGTGTCTCGATGTAGGCCCGAAACGGGTACGTATTCGACGACGGCGTCACGAGCGTGCCGTTCAGCGTCACGTCGACCTGACTGAACATCGAATGCAGGAAATTGTTGACGGGCGCCACGACGCTGTCGTTCGCGAGCGCGGTACCGTCCCCCTTCACCACCTTGGCGCGCACGTACAGTCTAACGGACGACAGGTCCAGATAGTCGTCTCCGGATCCCGGAATGAGAAACTCGAGGGGGCCGCCAGCGTCGAGGGCCGTCAGCGGCTGGTGATCGATCCACTGGCCGCTCTCGATGCTCGTCTGCGTCGTCGGCACACTGAACAGGTCCAGTTCGGACTTTACGCCCTCGCACGACTGCCGATGCACGAACGCCATCCTACTACGTCTGCTTCGTTCGACGGCGCCTCCCCTTACTGTCCGGTGCCGCCTTGCCGGTCGGACTTATGTAGCTACTACTACGCGGGAAATACGTCGTCGCTCGGCCTCTTTCGACGGCGCCTCTTCTTGCTGGCCGTCGCCGGCTTGCCGGGCGGCTTTATGCGTCGTCGTCGCTTTTTCGGCGGCGGGGCATTCAGCAGCCCGTCGAGAAGGTCGGCGCCCGCCTCCCTCGCACGCCTCTTCACCGCCTGCTTCAGATTGCCGCCGGCGACGACGTCCTGCGCCACGCGCACGCCCGTCTTGAGCGCGCGCTTACCCAGCGCCATGGCCCCTCTCTTGATAAGCGGCATGGCACTTCGAAACAGGCTGCCAAAGAGATTACCCAGTCCGTGGCCTCGCTGCGCTCGGGCGCCTACGAACACCGGCAGGCCACCGCCGACCTGCCGCGTGTAGTAGTCCTCGTACACGTTTCGCGTCATCGTCAGAACAGTTTCGACTTGCGGCGTCGGACGTGAAGCGTCGTCACGACTTTTCCGTTCTCAAATGGTATCGACTGACCGAGGTCGTCTCTTATATCTATCTCAATCGAATCGAATTGGCGCCGCAGGAGCGGCGCGTATTGGACGCGGTCGAAGATGTTCGATACGATGCTGCCGTTCGAACCGTGGACGGGGACGGCCCGAATGAGGGGGGCAAATACGTCGCCGACGATGCGCGTCTCCACGATGTCCGTGTACACGAACAGGGTGTCGACGCCGCCGCTCAGGTCCACCGGGTGGTCCGCCTCGCACTCGAACAGGTACCCCGGGGGCAGGTCGCTGCCGTCCGCGGGCGTCCCGTAACTCGCGATATAGTCCGACTCGAAGCCTAGTATCTGTTTCAGGCGCCCGTCCCGCGGCATGTTAATTTCGACGCCCGGCGATAGAAGCAACGTCATCCGATTAGTGATGGCGCTGTACACTAGTCGCACCTTGACCGTGTCGGTGCACAGTTTCGTCAACGCCTCGTTGATTTTGCGCACCAGCTTTTTGGCGTTGCTGTAAAAGCCGTGCGGAATGTTGGCCTGCCGGGCAATTTTTCCCCCGTCCTCGGTGGTGAAAAAGCCCACCTCCCCCCTCTCGCACGCCACGAAGAAGTAGGTGTCCACCGGCCTCACATTGTACCAGCTATGCGTATACTGTAGCGACACCAGCCCGCATTCCCACTCGCCCAACAGGTCGACGCGCTGCGGCAAATTCGTCGTGTAGTGCGTCAACGTGTTTTTGGGGTGCGCCTTCATAGACGCGTTGCTCGGCAACGTGACGTAAAAGTCAGACGTCGACGCCATCGCGCCTCCTCATAGACGGACTCGGCAGTAGGTAGCCGAGGCAACTACTCAGCAGCGCCGTCCACAGATTGGAGTCGCCCGTGCCGCGCGTTAGATTGTATATACTGACGACGATCACCGTGTACAGGACGACGATCTGGCACAGGAAGACGATCTCGGCCTTAGGGCATTCGTTGCCGCAGAGACGCCAAGGAACGCTCGTGACGGAGGAGGCGTCGACGGCATCGGGCGCACCCACAGAGACGCATGAGTCGTCGGCGGGTGTAGCGACAAATGCGCCTGAGTCGACGGCGGTGGGCGGCTTCTGCATTGGCTGCTACTGCTGCTGCTGCTGTCGTCTCGTCCGTACACATCGCGCTACTGCCGTCCGACGCTACGGCGTCGTTCCTTTATCCGCGCAGGCACACCATAGAGCGAGTTCGTCGACGGGCGTGGGGGCGACGGTGGTGTTGATGGTGCGCCTCCCTTCGCCTCGGCAGTCTACTAATACAGCACGGTCCCCTTACAAAAAAAACGAAAAGCCGTTGCACAGCCCCGCCTCGTGCAGACGCCAGCACCCCGCGTGGCGCATCCAACGCGTCGTCATCAGCCCTTATAATCCACGAGCTCCTTGGCGTCGATCCAGCTATTGAACGAGGCCGGATAGCCGAACCATTTGACGAGCACCTCTTCGCCCTTACCGCGTCGTCGACGACGTCTCTGTAGAACGGCTTCCACCCGATATAGTTTGTCCTTCGCAACGATCACTTTTTGTAGCTCCAGCCCATAGAAGGTGCCGTCCAGTATCGCGCCGGCGTCGTCCATCAGTCGGTAAACAGGAGGGTCGGTCGGGTGCAAATCTACGACGGTGAAGAGCTCCTCGCTCCAGTTAGGCATGTACCCCTTCTTGAAGACGCCCTTCGCCTTGCTGATGCGTACGCGATCCCCCGCTCGCAGTTTCGGCTTGCTTTTGTTTTTTTGACACCCTCCGCCACCGTACAGACGCTGCCACACGCTCTCCTGATTCGACGCGTCGACGCTCGCCGGCGTCCTACCGATGCTTCGATGATAGGCGTTGTTGTACGACCGCACGAAGTCCTGCAACGGCTCCACGAACCTCAGCGTCTGATGCTTCGTGAAGTACCGCCACATGCGCGTCTTCAGCGTACGATTGAATCGCTCCACGACGCTCGCCTTCGTCTCCTCGTTGTGCGTCACGAAATGGTGGACGCCGCGCGCCTTCAAAAGCGTCTGAAGGGGCCTGTTCAGAAACTCCGTCCCCTTGTCGGTCTGCAGGACGTGCGGTGGCGCCGGCGATGCCAGCAGCCCCTCGAAGGCCGCGACGAGCGCCGGACCGGATTTGCGCTTCAACGGAACGCACGACGCCCGCTTCGAGAAGACGTCGATGACCGTCAGTAGGAACGCTATGCCGTCGTTGTGCTTTTTCAGTTTAGCCACGTCGACGAGATCGGCTTGCCACTGCTGATTTTGACCGCCCACGATAACGCGACGTCGCTTAAATCGGCGCCTAACCGGCTTGTGAAGCGTATAGGCGTCCTGCGCCGCCAGCCACCGCCCGACGGCCGGCTTGGGCACCGCGGCCGACCGGCGCAACGCATCGACGCCGCCATAACTGCCTGCCCGTTTCGGGTCGAAGTAGGCGCGCTTCAGTAGGCCGTCGCGTTGTTGGCGCTCTCGTTGCGCACCACGAGTCCGCCGGCCGTCTCGTTGCGCACCACGAGTCCGCCGGGACACCATGGGGCGCGCGGCGGCGACGACGACGATACGGCGAACAAGAGGACGGCGACGATGACCGCCGCAATTACGACTGCTACGACGACAACGAGTACTGATCTTCGGACGGGCGGCATCCTCTACGGGACACGCTAAAAGCTGGACCACGGCGTACGCTCAACGGACCGCGTGCGCCCCTTTCGCTTCTGCTCGCGCTCGACGGACCGAGTGCGCCCCTTTCGCTTCTGCTCGCGCTGTATATACGCCCGACGCTGGGGGTTGCCGATGAATTCCATAGGGACGTTCAGCCGCCTTATATGGTCGCCGAACGCTTCCCAGCCAACCGGCGCGGGGGCCCTCTTACGCGTTCGCATGAGATCGTTCACGAGATCTACCATATTACTTCCGGCAATAGGCGTACCGTCGTACACGAGCTCCGCTCGATCGTTCCAGCGAATCAGCGGGTCGGCCTTCAGTCGGGCCAACAGGAGGCGGGCCTTTTCTTTCAGCACTTTCGGTACGCTCTTCACGGCCTCGCTCTCCATCTCCCCCGGCAATTGATCGGACGTAGGTGGTGGCGGCGGCGGCGGCTGATCGGACGACGACTCGTTCTTCACTACGGACACGCGCATCGGCTGCTGCGCGCGAGACGCCTCCATGGCGTTGTAACGACTCAGCAGTTGATTGTACGCCACCACCTTTTCGCCTTCGGATAAATCGGCACGCTCGAGAACGGCTTTCATATCGCCGTCCAGGCTACTCATCACACGCGACGTGGTCGTGGTCGGTTGCGATAGTAACGGCAGTAGACGCTCCACCAACCGGGGGTCTACCAGCGCCATCTTCTTCGCGTGCTGCATCAACCGAAAGCCTGCCTGAGGAGGGGCAGAAAGGTGCTCGCCAACGGCGCCAGCAGCGCCGTCAGAAACGCGCCCGAACCCGTCTGCAGGACGGCCCTCTTCCGTTTGATGGGTACTTTTTTCGACGCTAACTTGCGCAAATTGTTCCTGAACTTTGTCAGCACTTTTCGGTTGTTAGGCGTCAATTTCACGTTCCCTCGCAGGATGTTATACGCGCAGTCGGCCAGACTGCAGATGAGGTCGGCGTCCGCGTGAGTGATTACCGCCTTTCTCAGATTCGTATTCCCCTTGTAGCGGCGCAACAGCTGCAGGGCAAGGATGTGCCTCTTCACGCGCTCTGTCATCCTGTCGAATGACGGCGGCCGCGGCGCGCCCCACCTTTTTTATAGTCTCGTCGGCACATAGACGTACTGAACGGGGTCGTCGGGAAAAATTTCCGCACGCAGACGCATGGTTTCCGGCGTTTCCTGTTTCAGATCCACCAGGAGGTAACCGTAGGCGGCCGACGTGGCATCCTTGTACGCCTCCACCATGTAGTTGACACTGCCCGGATACATCTGCTTCGCCAGGTGACCTACTTGCCCCGCGTACCGGGGACTCTTGAAGAGGAACATATACTGCGCGTTTAAACTGATTGTGCGATTTTCTTTCCCTTTCGGAAAGAGATTCTGCAAAAGCTGTACGACGGACGCGTTGCAGTGGTGACTTTTTTTAGTAAACAAAGTCGTGATGCTACTATCGGTCTCCGACATAAGTTCATCGAGCACTAGAAGCGTCCTCGTTTTGGCGTCCAGAAGCGACGGATCCGGCAAACCGTCTACAAATTCCACGCCGGCCATAGAGTCGTAAGCGGTCTGCCACTGGCCGTAACACCACAGAATTTTCTCCGGTGGCGGCGAAATCATACACGAAGCAAACTTCAACAGGCGTACAACGAAAGTAGTCTTCCCACACCCCGTAGGGCCGGACACTATACACGTAAAAGGGTGCTTCCACTTTCCGTCCATAGCGACATCTGGTGCGCTGACACCGTCACAATCGCCTATATGCACCACCATCGACGCTTTTCAGTCACTAGGGGTATACATTTTAGCTATTGCTAGTGCTACCCTCTAGTGAATGCGCTACTCATAGCCACCCTAATTAGTACCTGATTAGTCACTAGAGGTTGATCCTAATTAGTACCTGATTAGTCACTAGAGCTCGTCATTCACCCTATTTATTTCCTCTTTATTCAGTAGATGGCGACACCCTCTTTCTCATGACCCCCATCAATCACTTTTTGACGTTGCTCACTCATACTGGTAAAAAACGTAGGAATTCTACTTATAAAAAACTCAAAAGCCTTTGATCTTAGGTCACTTCCGGGGATGGCGAACCGCTTACCACTACTAAAGATTACTGCTTAAACTAAAGGCCCAAGGCATAGGAAATTTATAATTAACTGGATAGAAAAATGGTTGATTGACAGGAGGCAACGGGTAGTAGTTGATGGGGAGGCTTCAAACTGGAAATCAGTTTTGAGTGGGGTACCACAGGTATCAGTACTGAGACCTATATTATTCTTAATATATATCAACGATTTGGACGATGATATAACAAGCAAGGTGATGAAATTTGCGGATGATACAAAAGTGTTTAGAAGGATTAAAAGTGATGGAGATAGACATCATTTACAAGATGATCTTGACATGTTGATAAAATGGTCTGAAAAATGTCATATGTTGTTAATTTTTTTGAAATGTAAATGCCTCCACACAGGACATGGGAACGAAGATGTACAATATACAATGAGAAGTTCAGTACTAAGAACTACTGTAAAAGAAAAGGACGTAGGGTTAAGCATTAGTGCTGATATGAAGGTTTCTGAGCAGTGCGGATAACGCACTGCATTAACTTCAAAACTGTCGTAATATATCGGCATGCTCCAGTTCACTCAGCCGTGCACAATTAATGTATAACAGTGATGTATAGAGAGAGAGAGAGAGAGAGAGAGAGAGAGAGAGAGAGAGAGAGAGAGAGAGAGAGAGAGAGAGAGAGAGAGAGAGAGAGAGAGAGAGAGAGAGAGAGACAGAGAGAGAGAGAGAGAGAGAGACAGAGAGAGAGACAGAGAGACAGAGAGAGACAGAGACAGAGAGAGCATGCCGATATATATATCGGCAAATATATATATATATATCGGCATGCTAGTGCGGTTTGTTATTACGATTAAGATTGTCAATGGCATAGGCTCTGCCAACTACTACAGCTACTGGCACTGCATAGTTTGTCTCTCTATCTGACACCGTTACAAAGCACTGAACACAATTGTTTGTTGGCTTGTGTATCAAGTAAGTATTGTCTCTAAAGCAGCATGCCAACAAGTGTTTAAATGTTTTCGTTGTCAAGTAAAAAACAAAGTGATATAAATGTGACACATACATATATGTATGTGTGGGTACGCCTGTTGTTGACACACACCCGCGCGCGCACCCACACATATACACACACAATCTCTTTCCCTCTCCCCCTCTTTCCCTTTGTCCCTCTCAGTCCCTCTCTCTCTCACTCTCTTGCTCTATCTATCTCTATATCTCTCTTCTCAATCTCCGTTGTGAATATATTTTAATTTTATCAGAAACTACACCTGGCGCACTCACTTCCAACAAGCCGCCTTTAGGAGAGCATTTTAACGAATCAATTTAGGTTGTGGGTGCACGAGCCTTGGCAATTGTTGAACGAATGAGTATGTACATTGTGTTCACGAATGAGCTGGTGAACTAATCAGTTATCACGGGGAACCAATCAACTCCGCCGTGACGATGAATAATTTGAGATAATCAGCTCGTGAATTAATCTTCGTACGCACGTACGCTGAAGAGTATAACCAAGTGCTCTTAATTAAGTGGCATTTCTGCGAAATGGTTCCAAGGACGTTAAAGTGCGACAGACATGTCTTCAGTAGTTTTACAGTATATGTGTAACATTTAACACATTGGCAGATATAAGCGGGTAATACTTCGTAGAGCGGCGCCGTAGCGAAAGATCAGAGCATTGTACTCTCAATTGAGAGGACCCGGGTCCGAAACCTACTGCTACCCTTTAGAAGCTTAGGCAATATTACCCACTCCACTCCACCCCACAAGGGAGACAAAACGTTACGTGGGAGTTAGGTTTTTTTGGGGTAAACGTTTACGTAACGAGTTTTTAAATGTTGGCTCTCGATCATTAATTTTCCATCCAGGTGTGGGGTTGATTTCAACATATACCAATGAAAATCTACAATTGTTCGTGTTTTTATAGACTTATATTTTAATTGTAAACAACGAATCCATACAAACATGCAACGACTAAAATAATAATTGTAGATGTATGCATCACAGGGCTGTGTCAACACAGACGTAAATTCGTAATAATGAAATTTAATGTCCATGAACTATCAGTATTAATCACGATAGCATTGCATTTCAAATTATTTCTTAATCCTGATTTGTCATGCCTGAATTTATTCTTAAACTTATTTGTACTAACGCCACCCATCTGATATGCTTGACTGATGCGTGACAGTTTCTGTATTGCAAGTTTCTATTTTGGTCCGCATAATTCAGCAATGGCAATGCCGAATGCATTACCTGTTTTGAATATCGTTTACGTGATTGTTAACTAATGTTATCGTGCACTTACTGTTATGATAAAAGGACCGAGTCTCGGTCTGCAGGCCTACCACTTATTGTTTTTTTTAAAGGAATCGAGTCTCATTTTGTAGGTCTGCCTATCGCGGGATTAGACTTAGCCTTAGGCTTAGGGCCTAATTCAGTCCTGTAATGACTAATGTTATCAACCTACAACATGCAAAGACCCCAGACGCACTCTGTGGAACACACACCTTCGTTTTATATAACTAGCTCAAAAGTATGCCTAATGCCGATTAGAATATTTATTGAAAAACGCCTGGTTCTGTTTTATTGCCACTAGCAGGTTACTGAGCGGACTGATTTCTGTTCAGCATATATTAAAATGGACACAGGTTCATGAAACACGAGTACGTTTACTCCCCATTCTCTAAGCAGCGGTGTCACCTCTCCGATAGTGTCCCCCACATATTTAATGATGCTCACGCCACATTGTGGGTTTATAATAAAGCCACCTCACAGTGCGGCCTTATCCAACAATAATTCATGACAAGATGTGATTATTAAACTACAGTTCTACATAAGAAATCAACTCGTTTACGGCCGACAGGTGGCACAAACAGTTGTTGACCGCCAGACGGAACAACGAGAACCGCCATATTCCTCCCGGAAGACATGTACCTTCTAGGTGGAAACAACATGGTCGATTCTCTGCCTATGGCAGTATGCTGATAATTAATCCTTGGACATTATAGCCACGGACGTTTCCGGAACAATTTAAATTTCCAGATGTTGGTTTACTTTTGCCTATTTTCTAACCTAATTGATCACAATCACAATGTTATCCGTTACCATATAACACTAAAACTGTTTTACTCGTGTCAGAACTAGCGCGATTAGGGGAAACGTCTGGGTCAAAATATCTCAAGCCGAAGCATCTTGGACTAGACAAAATGGGTGAGGGGGGTTGCGAAATGCATAAGCACACTTCTTGTGGAGTGATATATTCTGTCCGTGGGGCATATTTGTTTTCTAAATTAGGTATAAAATTGTGTCTGATCTATAGAATTGTGATTGTCACGAGATATATCATTTAAAGTGCTACTCGCTCTATAGAATACTAAATGTATAGTGAGGTATAGCAAATATACGTATACACTGTATTGCGTTTGGTTTTGCGTATTTGTTATGTACCAATGACAGTCAGAAACACTTAATATCTCATTTTGCTACCCGCTATGTTTATTTGGACTCTGTGCAAAGAAAACTTACAGACAAGTGCTAAGATCTGGTATATATAGGGGCCAGAAATAGACGTGAAGTGCTTTAAAAGGATGCTGTTCAAAAATCATATCTATAAATATATTAGCTCATTTTGAAGACAATCTTCCCCACAATGTACTTGAAATATGTAAACACGACTCTATTATTATCAGCGACAAGATTGCATTTCGCGGTAATCACCAATTATTATTGAGATTTTGTCATTCATAGTCCTTTCCCCACACCAAATAAATCGACTTAAATTAAGGAAATGTGTCACGTTAAAATGTGACCCACATTTTCAATTTAGTTTAACGTATTGTGTGTTATAGAATGACACTAATTATTGTTACGCATCAGACTAATGGCTTAAGTGATACGTGAATATAGGCCTGGCTACAGGATATTGAAAATATTGTCGTATAAACGTCAGGTTATAATTATTGTTGAGCCCTGGAGGCCGATGTCTCCATCAATTGGTGCATCGAGCAACTGTGATGTTGTCACCTGTCGCCAGGCGAGCAATAGTCTCTGTCGTGTTGCCAGCTGGGGTTTGACACTTGTTGCACCGAAATTCACACCTTCTAACCGTCTAACGCCATATATTTCCAGTGCAGAATGTCCGTTACAAAAACAAAAACACACATGCCGTCGCGTGATTGTGAGACACGTTCTCTTCTTTCATCTGTTACGTGATATTGGCGCATTGTAAGCTGACGTTGCACACAATTATGCGTGCGCGCTTGCTTGCGTGCGTGTGTGTGTGTGTGTGTGTGTTAGTGTGCGTGTGTGTGTAAGAGAGAGAGAGGGAGTGTGTGTGTGTGCGTGCGGGCGTGCGTGCGTGCGTAAGTTATCATGTTATCTTTTTTCATGACGGTTTGCATCTCGTGCAACAAACTTTCAAGGGGTCATCTACATGACCAGTCGGAACAAAGGTAACACCTTCATTTCTTCGAAATTCCCCGATTGTTAAGGTTTTAATGGTGTATGGTTCATATCGGACGTTACACGGACGGAAATTGGTGTCCATAACGTAAATCGATTGTTCGTGACGTTACACCAGGAGCGCCAATCAGTTGGAAATGTTTTACGTAACTTGTGATGATGCGAAAAAAAATTCAAATTTACGTCGTAACAAACGTAATTAGTATTTACAATTCTACTCTATCAAGTGTTTATGGCGCAATTACTTCTGGCCTAGTTATAGTCCTTTCCATAATCTCGCCCCGAGATGAACTAAACGTCTAAAGTCCTTTCCGCATTCTCGACTCGGCAATGGTGTTGATAACTGTTTGGTTAAAAATCAAAATTACAAATGCAAGAGGGGTTAACAGCGCTCGTATTTTCGACATGGGAGAGATATGATTACCATTTTGAACTGGCGTCGTACCCCGTTGATAATTCTTTTCAACTACTCACACAGGGAGGTGGTAATAAAATTAATGAGGCGCTTATACAGCTAGAGGTCAGCGGGTTATTGATATCGCTTGTGTACGCCTTTGTGTGGCGCGCGATAAAACCACCGACACCACACCGCCTTTGAAATTATTGCCTGTATTTGATGACACGAAAGGTGATATTGGGACGATGATCAATCGATCAAATGTAGGCATGTATTGACGTGCTGTTTCTGGGAACTTACTGGTCTTAATTATAGATCCCATTTAATTATTAAAATGCATAACCCAGGAGGACAATTCGATTATACTGACCCAATTCGATTATACTGACCCAATTCGATTATACTGACCCAATTCGGTGATGAGTATTGTACCTATTAAATTACAGATTTTCCATATTGCGAAGAAATATATCATTGGTGACCTACATATGATAGTTTATTCGACCATTTCGATTCGTTCTTGTTCTAAAGTGTCTAAGTTCCAGCAATAACATTAAATTTTATGTTACTCCCCTAAGTTTGTTTCTGCTGAAGTATGACTGCATTTAGAACCTACATAATTATAATAATAAAACCTACAACGTCTAGTCTGTCTTGTCACATGGTTGACAGCGTTTAACGATATGTACTGTTGCCTATTTAATTACCGCCTACATGTATTTAGAGCCAAATGAATGGCATTTAAAAAAAGATTGAATTCGACCGTTAGGACGTTACACTAGATTTGTTTATAAATAATCTACCTTGCCGTTGAACATTCTGTGAAAATATGGTGCTCGTCCCGAAACATGCAATCTAATATAATAATAAGTTGATGAAGTTAGGAAAATAATAATGTCATCCTCAAATAAGTCTTGTGAACTTGATCCATTTCCAACAATACTGTTAAAAATTGTCTCGATACATTAATTGGACCTATAACAAATATTATAAATGCATCACTTTGCTCTGGCTGTTTTCTTTGTGATTTCAAATACGCCCGTGTCACTCCACTTCTTAAGAAGTCATATCTGCCTAAGCAAGACCTAAACGGTTATAGACCTATTTCTAACCTCAGCTTTATTTCCAAAATACTAGAAAAGGTTGTAACAAGTCGCCCAAGGTCTCACATTAGCACAAATGTCTTACCTAATGTGTCACAATCAGCATATAGACAGTTTAATTCAACAGAGATTGCCCTCTTAAAGGTTCACAATTACATTAACTTGAACATTAATAATGGTAAAGTGACTGCACTTACCTTACTATATCTCTCCGCCGCTTTTGACACGATTGATCACAACATTCTCATTGAAAGCGTATTAAAATGGTAAGGCGTATATGGCACAGCTCTAAGCTGATTTTCCTCATACCTAATTGATATATACCAAACCATAAAGATTGGGAACTGCTTTTAGACAACACTGCCAATTTTATTTAGTGTTCCCCATGGTTCTATTCATGGACCTTTGCTTTTTACTCTTTACACCACGCCACTAAGCTTTGTTATACAAAGACATAACTTGGATCATCATCTTTATGCTGATGATACTCAGATCTACATTTCGTTGGCTACCCCGGATAGAAATCGCTAGCTTGACCAACTTAGTAATTGCCTCCAAGATATCTGCCACTGGATGACTGACAGCAAATTGAAATCAAATGCAAATAAAACTGAATTGATCATTATTGGTACACCAGTACAGCGTAGTAAACTTGTTGTTTTTCCCTACGCGTATTTTGAATCAGCATATCACGCCAGCAACCTCGGTGCGGAATCTTGGAGTGGTCTTTGATAGCAACTTCAATTTCCAACAACACATATCTCAAACGTGTCGCTGCTGTTTTTTGTTGTTGCAAATCCCTCCTTTATAATATCGCTAGCAAGTTTATTGCAAAACGTCAACGTGACCAAAATTGTCTGGCAAAGGTATTTAAAAGATCTCATCGTTTTTCTCGCTATGTTTCTGTACAATATTGTATAACATTTAAGACTGTACCATTATATACCAGGCAATGTCCAGTAAGCAACCATCTTATTTGCATTCACTGCTTACTGCTGTAAGAAAACCTATCCAGCTTCGATCATCTAGTTCTGACGTACTTTTTGTTCCTAGAGTAAACACAAACATTGGAACTAGAACTTTCTCTGTTGCTGCACCAACTCTTTGGAATACGCTTCCTGTTGGTGTTAGATCAGTTGAAAATACAGCTGTATTACAAAATTCCGTCGTCATTTAAAAACTTATCTTTATAACCTTGCTTATACACCATAGCTCCCTAGCGCATTGACGCATCTGTTAACAAATGGAATACTGCTTATGGATTTTGAGATTGACCAATACTTTTGTCTTGATACGCCTCTGAGCTTGGTTTCCAAGGATTTAGGCGCAACAAAAGTTATCTTATCATTATTATATTGATCAAAGTGTATTCTTTAAACCATATTTAGGCCATTGTTCCTCGATTAATGATGTACCACAATTCAGTGTCTACGAGAAAATAAACATTATCAGTCGTTGTTGTTTATAGTAGGCATATAATCACGATTTCACTCACTCACTCATTCACTCTTTCAATTATTCTGCTAAGTTATATAATCTGTCTTCTTGTCTATCGATCACACTCTGGCTTTTTATATATCGCTGTCAATAAGTTATTTGTGATTCTCTGCTTTTTCAATTTCTCTGTCTTCGTATATTTCTTTTATTTTAGACTACATAGAAGCACATTGTCAAAGGGCAATGGATATATCCATGTGACTAATAGTATCGCTATCGGTGATATTCAAAGGAATCAAAATCTTTCAAAACAACATGCATTGATTGTATAGTGGCGTATGTCATACACTGTAAAAGTGATGCAATAATGATATATGTCAATGAAAGAATGTTAAAAACCTCAAAATTACACCACAAGTACATCACATGTGAATCATGTTAGGGAAATATGAAGATCAAATGAAATGAAGCCTGTCTATGATTACACATGATCTAGATAGATAAATACAGTCGTTACAGTAAGGAGAATTTGTTTACTGTACATACTGCCTTGCCAGGAAGTCCAAGGGAATGCTGTAAATGTAACGACCAAGGTCACCGCCTATGGTCAGTAATCAACTACATATAATATGTCCATGATGGAGATACTGGATGTCCACTATCATTAGACATCACCCTGGACAACCCAGTTAAACCGTCTCTCTTAGTCTTAGCCAGTTTTCACCCTTGATTTGAACCTGCGACCTAAACGTAATCATTTTCAATTCACTTTAATTTTGTGTGTGGCTTGTATCAATATCTTCAAAGCTGAAGAGTTGTCTTAAGTGTGTTGTTCGATGACTTGTGCTATGCATGATAATCAATTTCACTGGTCACCCTGATCTGTGTCTGTTTGGCGGATTTTGGCATATAGATATTTACCCGAAACATTTAATGCAACCCTGGATGGCAAGTCATCTCGACTACACAACCTTTCTATTTTATAGGTCGCAAGCACTGAAATTTTTAGATCTTGTAAAATTAAAAACAACTATATTCATGTTCAAGGCATACCACTGCATGTTACCAACTAATATACAAAAAAACATTTTGTAACAAGAGATATTCCAGTAACAACACGACTCAAAAACCAATTGGTAAGATGTTGCGTTACCTTAAATGTTAGTGTCATGTCTCGTTGTGTATATGGCATAAGTCTATGGAATTATCTGGAGGTTAAACTTACTACCATTAAAACATTGAGATCATTCAGACACAGGTACAAGAAAACAATCATAAATTAATATGTATAGTTTTTATTAATTATTGAAACTGATTCTGAAATATCAAAATCATATGTATTTGTTTTTAATTTTAAAATTAGTTACTTTGTACTAATCATATATACGTGATTATGTGAACTACAGTATGATAATTTTTCCTTATATGTGTAGGCTTTTCGGATGTGTGCAATATTCACACATCAATCTTATATTTTCTCTACTGTTACATACATAACATATAGTTAGGGTATACATTAACTACAAGTTTTTAACTTCTTGTGCATTCCTTTCAAACAACGTCACGTATAATACATTATATGTCACAACAAAATCATGTTGAGGCGATCACAACCTACACTGTCTGTTTGGATGTTTGTTTGAATAAACAATATTGAATATAATTGAATTAGCCGGAATACTGCCTGCATCCATTGGTAAATATTGAAATTTGTCACACATGCAGGCATTTTACGAAATATTATATTTTGTATAAACTCAACCAGTTTGTCAATGAGTTGATAATAATAGCAGGTGAGAAGTTTAAGAAATATTGTAGGTCACGTTTTCTTATAATCAAACAAAACGTTAACATGGTCGCCAATGGGAAAACTAACAGTGTGCTGACCCCTGCCGGCGCATAGACAGTGAGTCAACGTCCTCGACGGTCATCGCGGCTCATTCACCTAGTGTGACAGTGACCTTAGCGGGCTGCGCACTCGCTATAAAGCTGCGGCGGAGCGATGTGAGCGGCAGTTCACTCACAGTGAATCGTTGTACTCAGCCATACTTACCTACGTTCGTCATTTGTCGTTCGTTCGCACAATCATGGGCAAGTTCAAGAGGGTTCTAGTACTCGAGGTGGAGATGGCCAAAGACAAGAACGCGTCTACCCCCGGGGGTAAGTACAGGAAGGATACCCCGTGGCTGGTGGAGGCCTTCAAGAAGAAGGGAGTCGAGTCGCAGGTGCTGTTCGTTACGAACAAGGACACGGCGGAGAGTCTCCTCGCTAAATACCCCGACACAGCGTTCCTAGGACGTGTTAATCCGATGGATTATTCAGTGCTGTCCCTCGACGAGTACGTCGCCATGCTAGACGGGCTGAACGCGAAAGGCGCGCTGTTCGGCCCGCTGCCCGAGCATATGGACCGGCTCGGCAGCAAGATGATCCTGTACGAGCTGAAGGACTCGGCGATGGGAGACCGTGAGGTGCGCCTGCACATGCTCGCCGACCTGAAGGCGAACAAGGGCGAGATGGAGAAGATCCTCCCGAAGGGTGGTGAGCCGAGGGTGCTGAAGATGATGCGCGGTTCGACGGGGCTCGGCGTGTGGAAGCTGGAGAACAAGGGAGACAACGAGATCGCCATGACCGACGCATACACGTCAACAACGGAAGTGCTATCTCGCGACCAGGTCCTCGTCAAGTTCTGTGAGCTGTCGCAGGAGGATGCCATCAGTATGTCATTCCTCCCCCTAATCAAGGACGGCGAGTTCCGCTTCCTCATGAGCAAACACAAGGTATGTAGCATTGCTCTTAATGTGTGTGTGTATATGTTGACACTATTATAAGTAGGTCTATGTAGTATTCTTTGATGGTACATTTACATTGAACGGCTGACCAATAGCAATCCCGACACTGTCATGTTGACAAACAATTACCCAAATATCTCCACAAACGTGTGAAGCTGTTGTGAATAATGTTAATATAGCAACAGACGATGCCACATTGGTCTCAAGTGCTGCCTAGTCACAGCAGAATATGTGATGTGATAACGAATGCTGACTGGATGCAAAATATTCGCTACTCAACTAAGTCTTCCTCAATTTATTTCTAATTTAAATGAATAAATTTCTATTTTTAATAACTGCTATTGTTGGCCTTTATCTACCCTGTATGCCAATATTTGTATTTTACAGTTTCTCGCCACCGTTTTCTACAAGTTGGCAATGTACAATGATTTACATTTGAATGATATAACATAATATGGTTAATTAAGGAACATATGGAGGGTGTAACCCACCACCCCGTCCACGTGTTGATCCACGCTGTGTCGTTAGTTCCCTCTCTAACCGCCCGGTCCCTGCCAACAGATTCTGGAGGTTGTGCACAAGAAGCCGGTTGACGAGACGGCCTTCACCGCGACGCTTCGCAGCGGTGCCATCTACAACATCCTCGACCTGACGGAGCACAAGAAGATGGTAGACGCCGTCGAGCAGTGGTCGCACAACATCAAGAAGATCATGAAGATCGACGACGTTCCCTACTGGTGGTCGGTCGACTGTATCGAGTCTGAGGGCGCGCCCACTGGCGACCAGATCCCAAGCAGCAACCCGACACGCCACTTGCTGCTAAGCGAGATCAACTGCAGTTGTCTTGGTCTTGTCGCCGACACGTCGGAGGAGGCGAAACAGAAGGGTATGAAATTCGCCGAGATGATCGCCGATATTGTGCTACAGTAAGAGGCTCATTAGTCCTGAGTATGTGTGTACAGGTAAGCAATCTGGATGCACTTTCATCTACAACGGTTCGGTGTGAAAGAACTCGCCCCAAAAACAAACAACAAAAAGTTGCAAAAAAGGTGCAGCTGCAATACCAACTATGTGCATTGTTATTAATCTGTACAAGTCGGTCTAAAATGACAGGTACATGTGATATTTTACAACAGGTGTATACGTAGGCAGTGTCTTTCATAATTGATAAATTTATTACTGATGAATAATCGTTCTGTACTGGAATTGTGTGGTACTGTCCTTTCAAGTAGATAGCTTTTGTTTATATAAATTCGTGCGTTCGTTGGTTAATTGGTCGTTTAATCGACCAGTTAGTCAGACCCACGCGTACTTAACGGTGCATAGCGGTCGTTTCGGGTGACTACCCGGTGATGTACATTTTCACGCCAAGTGCGTGTTTTAGATTTCCCTGTAAACATGATCGGTGATAGTGCACTGTATTGTTATAATTTGTTAACTGTAATCTGTAACGTTTGCATAGGATGCCCACCAGTTTTCTGGTAAATTACGTCACATTTAGGCAATTCTATTACGGCGTGTGACATGATGTGTTTTGTTATGTATTTTCTCAATGTGCTATATTATTACGTCGATTAAATGCACTGTAGGTGACGTGTTATGTTTGAGTCTACAACTTGTGGGTATTCTATTGTTTAGCGTGAATCGCGTGCCGTAACTGTATCATAAGTTTTACTATGTATATTATATATACATTTGCACTGCATTTATTGATGGAACGACCGACTATTGTGTATGCGAATAGTATAAATAAAAATGAACCGCAAATGGAATAACAACATTCGTGTTTCATACTTACTTACTTACTTACTTACTTACTTACTTGCTGAGTCCGCTTCGTTCAAACTGGATTATAGGGCGGAAGCAACACTATCCCAACTCCCTCTGTTTGTGACGGATTCCTTCATCTCTTTTCAAATGGTGCCGCATGTCGTCATTTATTCAGCCACAGACTCCAGTTTTTTGTTCCATTGCGAGTCCCATCCTAGGACCTGTTTTGTGACATTATTGTTTTCTTCCCGGACGACGGGTCACGTCCAAGTCCATTTACATTTTCACTTTACTTATTTTGTTCGTTGGTACTTTTCCTCTTGCAACAAATATTATACATTTATTTTCTTGTGTTGTGTCTTTTCCACATGAGTGATCCTCACCTCCCCGAGCCATTGTTATCACATTCTGCCTGTTTCTCATCATTTGTTTTCTGGTTGCCTTTTTATGTCTCTCTAAAAGCCCGCTGTTCCCTCTTGGCCTTTTCTTGTGACCGCCGTTCTATAGTGTCAGCTCAAAAAACGCCTTTCTTCTCAATATGTGTATAATCCAGTTCCCTCTCTCTTCATAACTACCATCAATCTTTTTCTTCTCATGCGCTTAGACGATTCTGTAAAATTACGTGCAAATCCAATTATATTTCGGAGTTGGATGAGTTATTGGCATTCGATTTTGTGTATATACAACATTCAGAAACATTAATTTAGTGATACAATAACAGTATTAAACAAACGATATTTCCGGTTGCGGGCAAGTAACAGAAAACGTATTTTATCAATGGAATTACTTATATTAATGCACAATCACAAATGAATCACCGCAGCTTTGGTAATTTAACAGGATTAAGCACACATTAAAACATCACACTTAGGATTAGACGGGACAATGACATATATCGGGCCGAGGCACACACATTAAAACATCACACTTAGGATTAGACGGACCAATGACATATTTACGGGCCGAGGCACACCTGTATTGTTTGTTAATAATAAGATTGTTTAATTATTTCAACTTCAACTTTGATAACTTCTTTTGGAATGTACTAATTAACTGTAGCTAGTAGTATTAGTAGTAGTAGTAGTAGTGGTAGTAGTAGTAATAAAAGTAGTCGCCCTGGTGTCGTAGATCAGTTGTTGGCTTAGTTGTTTGAGACCCCTGTGTAGTTCCTGCCTCCACGTGGATCTGTCTCAAGCAAGCTCCTCCCAGTTGTCAACATCCATACCAAGTGCCTTCATGGGTTATGACACAGATGGACTACTGTTATAGACACGTTTGTGCGTTCGTTTGTAAAATTGATGGTGTATAGTGTTTACAAAAGTATGCACAACAGCGCCTACAATAGACAACAGCAACAACGCATGTAAAAAGCCCTGCAGCGTAATGAGGACACTCCACGATGATATGAGAGGTACAATCCTGTACGACGGTTGTATATCCGATACTTTAGGTTCTCAGCCTAAAGAGAAATTATTTATATTCGATAACTGTAGCTAATATTGAAATTATTGATGCAGAACTATTCTACCTATTAATTTTGCTGAAAAATATTCAAATGTAAAATGTAATATATAAACTGTAATGGTATACCAGCTGTCTTAACACAAGCACGCATGCACATTACATCACCAGTGTTTACAAAGGAACGCACAAAAGCGCCTACAACCGGCAACTGCAATAACGCATATAAAAACGGAGAGCAGCGATCGTGCGAATCCTTGTGAATGTGGTCCGCCTGGTCCGCCCGTTCTTGGTCCGCCTTTTAGTGTGCGCCACATGTTGTCATGTATTCACTCGGGCATTGATGGACCAGGTTACTCCACAAGGTTCGTGCACTCGCTCACTTTACGTAAAGTGCTTCATGCACCCATCAACGTACAAATCTATTTAAACTAAATTCGCAGATGGGGGGCTCACAGAGAAGCCAGAACTTTTAGGCATATACAAAGACAGCACAAATAAATAAGTAAAAAGCACAGTCTCGAACACTATTTTGAAGCTGGATATAAATATGTTTGTTTAAATGCAATGAGTATAGTATAAACAAAAAATGAACTAAACATTATGGTAGAAGATATTGACCCTCACGTAATAGGTATATCCGAATCATGGGCCACCACCAATATATTAGATGCCGAATTGGGACTGACAGGCTGATGAAATAAAATTAGAAAGAAAAGCAGATTGCGAATAAGTTGTTTGGTGTAACATAGATACAGGAAACTCACCGTTAACGGTTGGGTTAGTTTATCGAAGTCTAAACGTACGCATACAAGAGAATGAAAAAGTACAAAACGCTATAAGGGAAGTGAGCAAACTGGTGTGTATTATTACGGGAGATTTTAACCATCGGCATATACAATGGAAATCTTCACAGAGTATGGGGAGTGAGGTACACACGTTTTTAGTTTTAGTACAAGATAACTTCCTTTCTCAATATATGCTAGAACCAACCAGGGGTGAGAATGTGTTATACATTGTTTTGCCCTCACAAAACGAATTAGTTGACAATGTCAAGATATGTGAGTCACTGGGATGCAGTGATCACAACCAGATACATTTTACAATCAAAGTAAAATCAGAAAGGAATAGTAAAAAGCATTACTGGAGAAATGCCCACAAAGGAACATATAAGGACACGAGGAAATATTTAGCAAAGGTAGAATGGAATAACACACTGACGAATAAGACAATACCAGAATGCTGGAATACCTTAAAGAGTGAAATTGAGTGCACCGTCAATAAATTTGTTCCCTTGAAAAAACAAGGGAAACGGTCCAAAAAGAAACACTTACAAACAAATGATGTGGATGTCGTATAGATGTACTGGAAATGATGAAGATTACAACATTTCTAAAGAAGCACTTGAACAGGCTACACCGGGAATTATAATTTCAAAGAAAAGGTATGAAGAAAATTTAGCTTGTAATATAAAATATGACAGCAATAGTTTTTTGATGCGTATGTTCGAAGCAAACAGAAAGTTCAGGATGAGGTCAGTCCTCTAGAAGGTTGTGCTGGAAATATAATATCAGAGGGATTCTTAATGGCAGAAGACCTGAATGAGTATTTTAGTTCGGTGTTTATCAGGGAAGATATTAGTTCACGGCCAGTACCAGAAGCTACGTTCAAGGGGGCATAATCAAACTATTTCGGACAGTTAATTGTAACCCCGGGATTGGTAGCTAAGAAAATAAGGGCTATGGAGGGTAATAAATCACCTGGAGTGGATGTGATTCCGCCCAAACTACTACTGCAAATTGTACAACAAATTAGCATATTGGTTGCATCAGTTTTCAATTTGTCGTTAGAAGAGGGATTGGTTCCTTTACAATAGAAAGAAGTAAACGTTTTACCGTTACATAAGAAAGGTTCGAGAAAAAAAGTCAGAGAACTACAGACAAGTGAGTTTAACATCGGTGATTTGCAAGTTATTAGAAAGACTAATTAACGATCACATGGTAGATTTTCTTGTTAAGCATAACTTAATAAACCCATCTCAACTTTGGTTTCTAAAAACGTGGTCATGCTTAACAAATATGTTATGTTTTTTGGAAGATTTCGTTAAGTGGGTAGACGAGGGATCACCAGTAGATATCA
This sequence comes from Paraescarpia echinospica, assembly GCA_020002185.1. NCBI lineage: Eukaryota > Metazoa > Annelida > Polychaeta > Sabellida > Siboglinidae > Paraescarpia > Paraescarpia echinospica. The sequence continues at coordinate 35,793,667 of CM034537.1, forward strand.
TCTACTTATATTTTTGAAAAATCTTTCGAGAAAGTGCCAAATCAAAGATTACTGTTTAATCTAAAGGTGGCATGGGAAATGGTATCATTAATTGGATAAAAAAATGGCAGATAGACAAAAAACAACGGGTAGTAGTTGATGAGGTGTATATATATATATATCAACGATTTGGTTGATTATATAACAACCAAGGTGTTGAAATTGCCGGATGATACAAAAGTGTTTAGTAGGATTAAAATTGATGGAGATAAACAACATTTCCAAGGTTGATCAAATGGTCTGAAATGTGGCAAATGTTGTTAAATTTTGGGGAATGTAAATGCCTCCACACAGGACATAGGAATGAAGATGTACAATATATAATGGGAGGGTAGTTTACTAAGTAGTATTGTAAAAGAAAAGGACTTAGGGTTAACCGTAAGTGCTGATATGAAGGTTTCAGAGCAGTGCGGAATTGCTGCTTCAAAGGGAAATCAAATCCTTGGATTAATTAGGCGAAATATAGTGTATGAGGAAAAACAACTAATAATACCGCTGTACAAAACAGTTAGGCCTCATTTAGAATATTGTATACAAGCGTGGAGGCCATATCACAGGAAGAACATAGATATGCTAGAAAGAATACAGAGGAGAGCGACTAAAATGATACCAAATCTGAGGGATCTTAGTTATGAAATACGCCTAAAAATGTGGTTTAATAAAAATAGAGACCAGGAGATTGAGAGGAGATCAGACAGAAGTGTTTAAAATATTAAATGGTTACAAAAATATTGATAGAAATATTTTTGTCTAAGTTAAGAAAGATACATTAGTAAAGGAGCTGTTTAGATTAGATATTAAGAAAGTTCTCATTTTCACAAATGCTAAGTAAATGGAACAGATTATCTGCTGAATGTATGGGTGCTCTTAGCGTGAATATGTTTAAAAATGAAATCGACATATACCTCAGAAGGGCGGGATACATGTAGATAAACGGGTTGGACTCTCGATAAGCCAAAGGGCTTCCTTGTACACCTGCCATCTAGAGCTAATTCTCTGGGTGGCAATCTTATTAAATCTTCTTAAATCTTGTTAAATGCCGCTTTATGGTTGGTCTGATGTGCAAAAAATGTTAGGTTTAGGGATAGGTTTACAGTTACGTTTAGGGTTAGAGTTTGGTTTAGGGTTAGGTTGAAGGTTACGCCAGGTTAGGCAACATACCAGTTTCATATTGTGTGCTTGTTCCATAAGTGCGGGGACGGGGGAGGGACAGGGGGCAGTCCGCCCGGAATTTCTCCGGGGGCAGACATAATATGGTTCTGCCCCCCATTAAATGTGGGCGTGAATGTGTGTTTTTGTGGCGAGCGTCACTCAATGGCGGGTGGAAATCGAAATTTTATGAGACGATTAATGTGTATTTTTGTCAATTGTGAAAGGTGAGTGCAACTGGAGGGAGACATGTGGTTTTCTGCCCCCCATTAATAGGCGGTGTGGCGGTGAAAATTTATTTTCCAAAGCACCCCCCCCTCAATCTTCGGATGACATCATATGGGATAAGACGATGTTAAGGATTCGTCCGTCTTACCCAGTTAAAGAGTGCCCTTGAAAATAACGTTTTGTTGTGATATATGGATTTTTTTCCGAGCACTTTTACATGGGACATGTTGGTCCAGTGAATACAGAATGTACTACTGCATTAGATCTCTAACGAGGTAGCAATAAATATGCGCTAGTCGATCGCCTATTCGCAAGGTGGATATTTTGCAGAGAGCACCAATATTTCAGAATCCGTCACCAGATTGGGGCGAAATTGAGGGGTATCAGATTTGGGTGGATTTTTCTTAAAAACCGTGGTGTGAGAATTTCACGAATTTTCCACAGCACTTGTGTTAATAGAGCTTAAATATGCCGTGAAATTTTCAAGAAAATTCTTACGCAAATTTTGCAGGAAATGTTATAATGGCCGCCTATGTAAAATCTAATGTGGTCTTACTCCAATTCAGCCGAGACAGCGGTGAGAAGCTGAAGTTACAGCGGCGCAGCGGCGAACACAGTCGAGCCAACGAAGACAACCAGAAGATGTAGGGAGATGTGAAAATACGGAGGCGCGGCGGCGAAAAAATGTCAGTGGTGCTGAAGCTCCGACAGCCCCCCTCCCATATGATTTTCATTCCCGCGCCACTGGCATGTTCTATAGTTATGCCCTATTAAAAACCCAACAATCAACACAAAATCAGTGCTGCATTACCACATTACCAAGTTAGTGCGTAAAAGATATGTATTTAATTTTATTTCAAAATTTGATTAATTTTGTTCAATACAATTTTATAACATAACACTGGGTGATTTGTTTAATGGGAAAAGTTTAAATAAATTACGTTACAAAAGACACACGTGCTTTCGCGTGATTGTGAGACACCTTCTCTTCTTTCATCTGCTGCGTGATTTTGGCTCATTGTCATCTGACGTTGCACATAATTATGCGTGTGTGTGTATGCGTGTGCGTGCGTGCGCGTGAGCGTGCGTGTGTGTGTTTGTGTGTGTGTGCGTGCGTGTGTGTGTTTGTGCGTGCGTGTTTGTGTGTGTGCGTGTGTCTGTATGTGTGCGTGCGTGCGTGCGTAAGTTATGATGTTATCCAATATTATATTATATAATCCTATATTATGTTATATAAATATATATTATGTTTTTCTCCACGACAGTTTGCATCTCGAGCGTCAAACTTTTAAGAGTTAATCCACATGGCCAGTCGGAAGAAAAGTAACACCTTCATTTCTTCGAAATTCCCGGGTTGTTAACGTTTTAATGGTTTATGGTTCATATCGGACATTAGACGGACGTAAATCGGTTGATCATAACGTCAGTCCACTTTTCATGACGTTACACGAGGAGCGCCAATCAATTGGAAACGTTTTACGTAACTTGTGATGATACAACAAACTGTTTCAAATGTTCGTCTTAACAAACGTAATTTATTAATCATCCGGAAAACCGCCTTCTGCATGTTTGTGCACGTAGTTTGTGCGTGTAGCGTCGTCCAGAGGATGTGCATTTTTGCTAGTGATTCCAATGGAGACAGACGTATTTTCCAAGTTGAAACTGATGAAGGATTAGTATCGATCCACATTGAGTCAGAACAGACTGGTTGCTTTGAATATACTTAGTATGGAATGGAATACAATGCGTCACATTAATCTTTATAATATATTGTCGGATTTCAGTACTACACCCTAGTAATAAAACCGCTCAAACAGTTAATTACTGTTTGAAAAGTTTAAACAGGTATTAATCATATATAATTATACGCATGATTTGATAGTATCTCTAGACCTGTTAGTAACAAGTTTGGCGGCAAGTATTTAGATGTGAGTCTTTGTTTGCTCAGGAGAATTTGTACGGTCTCTGTTTACTCTGTACACTGTATTTTCTTACAGAGCCGATTAGTTTCTGGTATATCATTGTGTGCTGTAATTTTGTTTGTCATCATATATGCACGCTATATTTTCTTGTGTGTATGAATGTATATTATGCCGCCGTCAACAACAGTGTGTTAATGCTTAAATGCTCAGGCATAGTTCAAAATAAACATTAATGTATGGTGTTGCCTCTATATTCAATAACACGGGTCACGATCATCGTAAAATAGAAACACCATAATCAGTCATACAGTCACATACGATCACATAGCTGATATGTTTACGGTTTCTAAGGGTAATATTCATATTTCTGAGATATAGCTATATCTGATATTTTCAAGGAAAATCTTTCAATAAAAAAATATAATGCTTTCACCTGTTTAGAAGACCTTGGGAATCAAGATCAGAGGCACATCAAGCCAACAGTGTTGGTTAATCACAAAAACGATATGCAGTATTTCAGTTAGCAACAGATGGATGAATACGCCAGGGAACTATACGGTGGATAAGTTTGGATTATATATCATTCCCACAAAATTTACTTTTCTTTTACAAATATGCTTACATATACATGATTATGTAAATTATTTCAGCAAAATAAATTGTCAATAATTTGGCTTTTGTACGTGCACAACTGCGGGTGCCCCTGTATGGTGTGTCCTTCGCATCAGCAGGTCGTGTAGTCCAGTGAATGTGTCATTAATTACCCTGTCCAAAACTGGTCCAACGTTCCTTGACCCCCACTCGGTGTGCTAATGTTCGTCACTGCGTGAGGGTGTTTAGTACCTGTTTACGTCCTTCGCGTCATTACGAGAGGGTATTGGTTCAAGGACGAACAGCAATTTCAAGTTATCAGTAACACACACACTACCATCCTAAAATACCAATTCCATCAGTAGCAATCTCGAGTTACCCATATACGTGTGTGTTGAAAGAAGCTCTATTATTATGTCACCCAAAGCAACACGTTCCAGTTTGAAGCTATTATTGGCTAGTATGTATGTATGTATGTATGTATGTATGTATGTATGCATGCCAAACTTTCTGGATTTAATCTACGACCACATGGGATTGATGTAAGACGTACATTTTAAAAACAAAACATCCCATATATATCAAGATTCACACCTTAAAAATAAGTAAATAAGCTGTTCGGAACGTAAAACGTAATGTGTGCGTAATACATAAAACGTAACTAAACAGTTGCAGGAACCACGCGCGCGTAGCAAATACTTCAAGGAAACGGCCCTTTTGTCATGGAATTGGCAACATGAAGTTGACGCTGACACAATATTCTTATGTCTACCCTCATTCCAATAGCATAGCAATAAGAATATTATTTGACAATTCTACACTATAACGACAATGGTCTATCGATGGACGTGAACCTCACATTCAATCCGATCTTCGTCATTTTTAACATATACAACGAGTATCTGCGAGCACGTCATGGTGTTTGTGTCACGATGCTGTGTGTTTTCTATCATTTGATAAATATTGCTATCAAGACTGTCAACTACCATTGTCAGAATACCGCCATTTATGCTAGTAATGTATAATTGGGGATACTAAGTCGAATTATGAAAAATATCACATACCCGGTGATAGGTGAAATTGCTAATTGTACAATTACGGTTAGGCTGTGTTTGGAATGTTGTACGTAAAAGCACGGAGGCCATATCATCAGAAGGTATATGTTTTTAAGAAGATATTGACAGAAAGTGTCTTGTCATGTACAGTATAGGCAGTTGGACAAAGCAGTTAAGGAAGAGTGAAGGTTGGATATGAGCAAGTACTAATTCTTACAGAATACGATAAATGTTTGGAACAAGTTATCTAATGAATGTTTTAATGAAAGCAGTGTAAATATATGTTTAAGATTAAAACTGACATTAATCGCATAAGGACTGGCTATACATAGAGAAGATTTTTTTAACTCTAAACAATTATGAACTTTTGGGTTGAACCCTCACTTGGTCCCTCCCTTGTTCAAGACCGGCCAAGTGGGGAAGTCGGTCTGTGTAAAGCAAAAGGAATTAGCAATAAACCACTCTATAAATTATGTTCACTGATAATGCTAATGCGATAAGGCATGAGTGTTACGGTTCATTTATTTAACAAGAAATAAGACGTGGACAGTGAAAGGAATCACTGATTGTTATCACTCGGCGGAAGAAGGAGTAATATCACAGATTGTATATTCCACAGTGAAACCTCTCACTAAACTATATGATACCACCAATCAAAAACGTGGTGAATTTCGTCTTAATAAAATATTATTGATGAACATATTAGCAAACACTTTTTGAATGACACGTCAAATGTAAGACTGCCTAGAATTTCAAGTTGTTTGAATAGGGTGACAATGCAATTCGCTTGGCTTCAATGTCACTCGTTTGGTCTCACTACTACTCGTTTGGCTTCACCGCCGCAAGTATGCCTTGGTCTATATTATCTGTTTCGATAATCCAATTCAAATCCATTGCAAGACGGCAGCGACTGGGCTATGTTTGTATTGTAAATAGGATCAGCCGAACCAGTTCGCAGGATGCACTAAATAGAACGTCGTGCAATGAGGTTTAATAACAATTTACACAAGCAGCGTTCACCCACGCCAGGAGAGCGGAGGGGACAGCTACTCTCCGGACTATTACTATTACATTTAGTTGATAATAAATTGATCAGAACAAGTTTAGAACGCATTAACTATTCTGCAACTACTATTTGTTTTATTTAGTCAGCTGAATTTACAACTTGTCTCAAATGTGTGAGTGTGTGTGCGTGCGTGCGTGCGTGCGTGCGTGCGTGCGTGTGCGTGTCATTAGTGTAACTGGGGGAGCGGAATGTCGACATTATACAACGATTCCATTTTAGTGTGCCTCTAAGCTTGGATTTTAGGGAATTAAAACCTGATAGATATATTGTTGTTGTTGTTGATGATGATGATGATGATGATGATGATGATGATGTTGCTGTTGTTGTTGTTGTTGTTATTTTTATTAATGTACGTTAAATGGGTATACTATGGACCTGTTGCAAACCGAAACCGAAAAATGTGTTTTACTGCGAGTTATATAACCAAAACTGTCCGCGCAAACATTCTGAATGACAACAAACCATCCTCGAGGATGAACGAATCCGAACATCACAAATTAAGGACGCGACAATGTCCCGTCATCGCAGTTACTATGTTGCAATGTAATCGCGCTATTGCGTCTGTCCGGGTCAATCATCGACTGACGTCACGGCGGTCAGCAATTGAGGTCATGCTTGTTATTGCGCGGCTAGACGAGGTCATCCTCGGTCCGAACGTTACTCAATCCGTGCGCCCGCTCGCAGGTCAGTGAGCTGTAACAACAGAGCGTCAGAGGTTATGACACAGTTGGACTTCCTGCTTCGTTACAGAACAAAAGTGCAATGTATTTTTGAGAAATAATTTGTTACAAAATTCACCTGCACTGACATAAGTGCATTTGAGTAGTCAGATTTCCCGGTTTGATTGTAGACGCTGTTGACAGTAAAATGGTGTATTTGTAACTGATTTTAATAAGCTGAAAGGTATTTAGCAGCAATTTGGCTAGTTGACCCTTTAGCCGGATTCCTGCCAGCATCCATTCGTAAATATTGACTGGTGTCACACATACAGGCATTTTACGAGAGAACATTAGATTTTAACTAAACTCGACCAGCATGTCAATGAGATTATAATAACAGCAGGTGAAGTTTAAGAAATATTGTAGGTCTCGTTTTCTTATAATCAGACAAAACGTTAGCATGGTCGCCAATGGAAAAACTAACAATGTGCTGGCCCCTGCTGGCGCATAGACAGTGAGTCAACGACCTCGACGGTCATCGCGGCTCATTCACCTTGTGTAATCCTGACCTTAGCAGGCTGCGCGCTCGCTATAAAGCCGCGGCGGAGCGGTGTGAGCGTCAGTTCACTCACAGTGAATCGTTGTACTCAGCCATACTTTCATACTTTCGTCATTTGTCGTTCGTTCGCACAATCATGGGCAAGTTCAAGAGGGTTCTCGTACTTGAGGTAGAGATGGCCAAAGACAAGAACGCGTCTACCCCCGGGGGTAAGTTCAGGAAGGATACCCCGTGGCTGGTGGAGGCCTTCAAGAAGAAGGGAGTCGAGTCGGAGGTGCTGTTCGTTACGAACAAGGATACGGCGAAGAGTCTCCTCGCTAAATACCCCGACACAGCTTTCCTAGGACGTGTTAATCCGATGGATTATCCAGTGCTGTCCCTCGACGAGTACGTCGCCATGCTGGACGGGTTGAACGCGAAGGGCGCGCTGTTCGGCCCGCTGCCCGAACACATGGACCGGCTCGGCAGCAAGATGATCCTGTACGAGCTGAAGGACTCGGCGATGGGAGACCGCGAAGTGCGCCTGCACATGCTCGTCGACCTGAAGGCGAACAATGGCGAGATGGAGAAGATCCTCCCGAAGGGTGGCGAGCCGAGGGTGCTGAAAATGATGCGCGGCTCGACGGGGCTCGGCGTGTGGAAGCTGGAGAACAAGGGAGACAACGAGATCGCCATGACCGACGCGTACACGTCAACAACGGAAGTGTTATCTCGCGACCAGGTCCTCGTCAAGTTCTGCGAGCTGTCGCAGGAGGATGCCATCAGTATGTCTTTCCTCCCCCTAATCAAGGACGGCGAGTTCCGCTTCCTCATGAGTAAACACAAGGTATGTAGCATTGCCCTTAATGTGCGTGTATCTATCCACCCTATTATAAGTAGGTCTCTGTAATATTGTTTGATGGTACATTTACATTGAACGGCTGATCAATAGCAATCCCGACACTGTCACATGTTGACAAACAATTACCCAAATATCTCCACAAACGTGTTAAGCTGTTGTGAGTAATGTTATTATGACAACAGCCGATGCTAAATTGGTCTCAAGTTCTGCCTAGTCACAGCAGAATATGTGATGTCATAACGAATGTTGTCTGGGTGAAAAAGATTCGCTACTCAACTATATCTTCCTCAATTTACTTTTAATTTAAATGGTGAATAAATTTCCTATTTTCCATAAGTCCTATTGTTGGCCTATATCTACCCTGTATGTCAATACTTAACTGTTTCTCGCCACCGTTTTCTACAAGTTGGCAACGTACAATGATTTACATTTGAATGATAAAACATATGGTTAATTAAGTAACATATGGAGGGTGTAACCCCCTCCACGCTGTGTCGTTAGTTCCCTCTCTAACCGCCCGGTCCCTGCCTACAGATTCTGGAGGTAGTACACAAGAAGCCGGTCGACGAGACGGCCTTCACCGCGACGCTTCGCAGCGGTGCCATCTACAACATCCTCGACCTGACGGAGCACAAGAAGATGGTAGACGCCGTCGAGCAGTGGTCGCACAACATCAAGAAGATCATGAAGATCGACGACGTCCCCTACTGGTGGTCGGTCGACTGTATCGAGGCAGAGGGCGCGCCCACTGGCGACCAGATCCCGAGCAGCAACCCGACACGCCACCTGCTGCTGAGCGAGATCAACTGCAGTTGTCTTGGTCTTGTCGCCGACACGTCGGTGGAGGCGAAACAGAAGGGTATGAAATTCGCCGAGATGATCGCCGATATTGTGCTATAGTGAGGTTCATTATTCCTCAGTATGTGTGTATAGGTAAACAAGCTGGCTGCACTATCATCTACAATGGTTCGGTGTGAAAAGACTCGCCCCAAAACAAACAACAAAAAGTTGCAAAAAAGGTGCAGCTGCAATACCAACTGTGTGCATTTTTATTAATCTGTACAAGTCGGTCTAAGATTATATATATATGTGATATTTTACAAAAGGTGTGTTCGTAGGCAGTGTCTTTCATAATTGGTCAATTTATTACTGATGAATAATCGTTCTGCATTGGAATTGTGTGGTACTGTCCTTTCAAATAGATAGTTTTTTTTAAATAAATTGGTGCGTTCGTTAGTTAATTGATCGTTTAATCGACCAGTTATTGAGACCCACGCGTACTTAACGGTGGGTAGAGGTCGTTTCGGATGACTACCCGGTGATGTATATTATCACGCCAAGTGCGTGTTTTAGATTTCCCTGTAAATAAGATCGGTGATAGTGCACTGTATTGTTATAATTTGTTAACTGTAACTTTTGCATAGGATGTCCACCAGTTTTCTGGTATATTACGTCACATTTAGGATGTGTTTTATTATGTGTTTTTTCAGTGTGCTTATATTATTACGTCGATTAAATGCACTGTACGTGACGTGTTATATTTGAGTCTACAACTTGTGGGTATTCAATTGTTTAGCGTGAATCGCGTGCTGTATCATAAGTTTTACTATGTATATTATATATACATTTGCACTGCATTTATTGATGGAACGACCGACTATTGTGTATGCGAATAGTATAAATAAAAATGAACCGCAAATGGAATAACAACATTCGTGTTTCATACTTACTTACTTACTTAATTACTTAGTTAATCCGCTCCGCTCAAACTGGATTATAGTGCGGAAGCAACACTATCCCAACTCCCTCTGTTTGTGACGGATTCCTTCATCTCTTTCCAAACGGTGCCGCATTTCGTTATTTTTTCAGCCACAGACTCCAGTTTTTTGTCCCATTGCGAGTCCCATCCTAGGACTTGTTTTGTGACATTATTGTTTTCTTCCCGGACGACGGGTCACGTCCAAGTCCACTTACATTTTCACTTTCCTTGTTTTGTTCGTTGGTACTTTTCCTCATATAACAAATATGATACACTTATCGTCTTGTGTCTTTTCCACACGACTGATCTTCACCTCCCCGAGCCATTGTTACCATTCTGCCTGTTTCTCATCATTTGTTTTCTGTTTGCCTTTTTATGTCTCTCAAAAACCCCGTTGTTCCCTCTTGGCCCTTCTTTGTCACCGTCGTTCTATAGTGTCAGCTCAAAATGTGCAACAATGCATACAAAAACGGAGCGCAGCGATCGTGCGAATCCTTGTGAAAGTGGTCCACCAGGTCAGCCCGTTCTTGGTCCGCCTTTAAGTGTGCGCCACATGTTGTCATGTATTCACTCGGGCATTCATGGACCAGGTTACTCCATAAGGTTCGTGTACTCGCTCACTTGACGTAAAGTGCTTCCTGCACCCATCAACGTACAAATCTATTTAAACTAAATTCGCAGGGGGAGGGCTCACAGAGAAGCCAGAAATTTGAGGCATAGACAAAGACAGCACAAATAAATCAGTAAAAAGCACAGTCTGGAAAACTATTCTGAAGCTGGATATAAATGTGTTTGTTTAAATGCAATGAGTATAGTAAAAAAAAAAAATGAACTAAACATTGTGGTAGAAGATATTGACCCTCACGTAATAGGTATAACCGAACCACCACCAATATATCAGATGCCGAATTGGGACTGACAGGATATGTACTGTTTAGGAAAGATAGAATTGCAAGAAGGGGAGGTGAAGTTATTTTATATATTACATAATCTATCCAGGCTGATGAAATGAAATTAGAAAGAGAAGCAGATTGCGAATAAGCTGTTTGGTGTAACATAGATACAGGAAACTCCACGTTAACAGTTGGGTTAGTTTATCGAAGTCCAAACATACGCATAGAAGAGAATAAAAAAGTACAATACGCTATTAGGGAAGTGAGCAAACTGGTGTGTATTATTACAGGGGATTTTAACCATGGGCATATACAATGGAAATCTCCACAGAACATGGGGAGTGAGGACCACACGTTTTTAGTTTTAGTACAAAATAACTTCCTTTCTCAACATATGCTAGAACCAACCAGGAGTGAGAATATGTTAGACATTGTTTTGTCCTCACAGAACGAAAAAGTTGGCATTGTCAAGATATGTGAGCCACTGGGATGCAGTGAGTGATCACAACCAGATACATTTTACAATCAAAGTAAAATCAGAAAAGAATAGTAAAAAGCATTACTGGAGAAATGCCCACAAAGGAACATATAAGGACACTAGGAAATATTTAGCAAAGGTAGAATGGAATAACACACTGAAGAATAAGACAGCACCAGAATGCTGGAATACCTTATAGAGTGAACTTGAGTGCATCGTCGATAAATTTGTTCCCTTGAAAAAACAAGGGAAACGGTCCAAAAAGAAACACTTATCGAAAGAAGCCATTAGAAAAAAAATTAAGTACAAATAAATTATGTGGAAGTCATATAGACGTACTGGAAATGATGAAGACTACAACATTTATAAAGAAGAAGTTGAACAAGCTGCAGCGGGAATTATAATTTCAAAGAAAAGGTATGACACAAATTAGCTTGTAATATAAAATATGACCGCAAGAGTTTTTATATGCGTATATTCGAAGCAAACAGAAAGTTCAGGATGAGGTCAGTCCTCTAGAAGGTTGTGCTGGAAATATAATATCAGAGGAATTCTTAATGGCAGAAGACCTGAATGAGTGTTTTAGTTCGGTGTTTACCAGGGAAGATATTAGTTCACTGCCAGTACCAGAGGTTACGTTCAAGGGTGCATAATCAGACTATTTAGGACAGGTAATTGTAACCACGGAACTGGTAGCTAAGAAAAAAGGGTTATGAAGGATAATAAATCAACTGGAGTGGATGGGATTCCGCCCAAACTACCACTGCAAATTGTAGATCAAATTAGCATACTGGTTGCATCAGTTTTCAATTTGTCGTTAGAAGAGGGAGTAGTTCCTGTACAATGGAAAGAAGCAAACGTTATACCGTTATTTAAGAAAGGTTAGAGAAACAATTCAGAGAACTATAGACAAGTGAGTTGAACATCAGTGATTTGCAAGTTATTAGAAAGACTAATTAAAGATCACATGGTAGATTTTCTTGTTAAACATAACTTGATAAACCCATCTCAAAATGGGTTTCTAAAAACGTGGTCATGCTTAACAAATATGTTATGTTTTTTGGAAGATTTCGCTAAGTGGGTAGACGAGAGATTTTTAAAAAGCTTTCGGCAAAGTGCCCCATCAAAGATTACTGCATAATCTAAAGGTCCATGGTATAGGGAATGGTATAATTAACAGGATAACAAACTGGCTGATTGACAGAAGACGACTGGTAGTAGTTGATGGGGAGGCTTCGCACCGGAAATCAGTTTTGAGTGGGGTACCACAGGGATCAGTACTCGGACCTATGTTATTCTTAAAATATATACATATATATATATATATATATATATATCAACGATTTGGATGATTATATAACAACCAAGGTGTTGACATTGGCGTATGATACAAAACTGTTTAGAATGATTAAAAGTGATGGAGATAGACAACATTTACAAGGTTGATCAAATAGTCTGACAAGTGGCAAATGTAATTTTGGGAAATGCAAATGCCTCCACACAGGACATGGGAATGAAGATGTTCAATATATGATGGGGGTTAATTTACTAAATACTATTGTAAAAGAAACGGACTGAGGGTTAACCATCAGTGCTGATATGAAGGTTTCAGAGCAGTGCGGAATTGCAGCTTCAAAGGGGAAATCAAATCCTTGGATTAGTTAGGCGAAATATAGCGTATAAGGAAAAAGAACTAATAACACCGCTGAACAAAACAATAGTTAGGCCTCATTTAGAATATTGTATGCAAGCGTTCAGGCCATATCGCAAGAAGAACATAAATATGCTAAAAAGAGTACAGCGGAAAGCGACTAAAATTATATCAAAGCTGAAGGATCTAAGTTATGAAATACGCCTAAAAGAATGTGGTTTAACAAAAATAGAGACCAGGAGATTGAGAGGAGATCTGATAGGAATGTGTAAAATATTAAATGTTTAAAATATTGAATGGTTACAAAAATATTGATAGAAATATTTCTTTCTAAGTTAAGAAAGATACATTAGCAAAGGAGCAGTGTTTACTAGATATAAAGAAGTTCTAATTTTTACAAAGGACTCTGGATTAATGGAACACATTATCTGCTGATTGTGAGGGTGCTAGTAGCGTGAATATGTTGGTTTAAAAATAAAATCGACACATACCTCAGAAGGGCGGGATACATGTAGATAAAAGGGTTGGACTCTCGATAATCCAAAGGGCTTCCTTGTCCACCTGCCATCTAGAGCTAATTATCCGGGTTGCAATCGTATTAAATCTTCTTAAATCTTCATAAATGCCGTTTTATGGTTGGTCTGATATGCACAAATTATTAGGTTTAGGGATAGATTTACAGTTACGTTTAGGGTTAGAGTTTGGTTTAGGGTTAGGTTGAAGGTTACGCCAGGTTAGGCAACATACCAGTTTCATATTGTGTGCTGGTTCCATAAGTGCGGGGACGGGGGAGGGACAGGTGGCAGTCCGCCCGGAATTTCTCCGGGGGCAGACATAATATGGTTCTGCCCCCCATTAAATGTGGGCGTGAATGTGTGTTTTTGTGGCAAGCGTCAATGTCGGGTGGAAATCGAAATTTTATGAGACGATTAATGTGTATTTTTGTCAATTGTGAAAGGTGAGTGCAACTGGAGGGAGACATGTGGTTTTCTGTCCCCCAATAATAGGCGGTGTGGCGGTGAAAATTTATTTTCCAAAGCACCCCCCCCCCTCAATCTTCGGATGTCATCATATGGGATAAGACGATGTTAAGGATTCGTCCGTCTTACCCAGTTAAAGAGTGCCCTTGAAAATAACGTTTTGTTGTGATATATGGATTTTTTTCCGAGCACTTTTACATGGGACATGTTGGTCCAGTGAATACAGAATGTACTACTGCATTAGATCTCTAACGAGGTAGCAATAAATATGCGCTAGTCGATCGCCTATTCGCAAGGTGGATATTTTGCCGAGCGCACCAATATTTCAGAATCCGTCACCAGATCGGGGCGAAATTGAGGGGTATCAGATTTGGGTGGATTTTTCTTAAAAACCGTGGTGTGAGAATTTCACGAATTTTCCACAGCACTTGTGTCAATAGAGCTTAAATATGCCGTGAAATTTTCAAGAAAATTCTTATGCAAATTTTGCAGGAAATGTTATAATGGCCGCCTATGTAAAATCTTGTGGTCTTACCCCAATTCAGCCGAGACAGCGGTGAGAAGCTGAAGTTACAGCGGCGCAGCGGCGAACACAGTCGAGCCAACGAAGACAACCAGAAGATGAAGAGAGTTGTGAAAATACGGAGGCGCGGCGGCAAAAAACTTTCAGTGGTTCTGAAGCTCCGACAGACCCCCCAATATAATTTTCATTCCCGCGCCACTGGCAAGTTCTATAGTTATGCCCTATTAAAAACCCAACAATCAACACAAAATCAGTGCTGCATTACCACATTACCAAGTTAGTGCGTAAAAGATATGTATTTAATTTTATTTCAAAATTTGATTAATTTTGTTGAATACCAATTTATTATATAAGACGTGGTATATAATTTATTTAATGAGAAAAGTTTAAATAAATTACGTTAAAAAAACACACGTGCTTTCGTGTCATTGTGAGACACCTTCTCTTCTTTCATCTTTTGCGTGATTTTCACATTGTCAGCTGACACAATTATGCGTGCGTTTGTGCGTGTGTGTGTGTGCGTGTGCGTGCGCGTGCGCGTGCGTGGGACGCCGTGGGTGCGTGTGAATGTGTTTGTGTGTGTGTGCGTGCGTGTGTGTGTGCGTGCGTGTTTTGTGCTTGTGCGTGTGTCTGTAAGTGTGCGTGCGTGCGTGCGTGCGTGCGTGCGTGCGTAAGTTATGATGTTATCCAATATTATATTACATAATCCAATATTATATTATATAATTATATATTATGTTTTTCTTCACGACAGTTTGCATCTCAAGCGTCAAACTTTCAAGGGTTCATCCACATGACCAGTCGGAAGAAAAGTAACACCGTCATTTCTTCGAAATTCCCGGGTTGTTAACGTTTTAAGGGTTTATGGTTCATATCGGACATTAGACGGACGTAAATCGGTTGTCCAAAATGTAAATCGACTTTTCATGACGTTACATGAGGAGCGCCAATCTGTTGGAAACGTTTCACGTAACTTCTGATGATACAAAAAACTGTTTCAAATGTACGTCTTAACAAACGTAATTTATTAATCATCCGGAAAACCGTCTTCTGCATGTTTGTGCATGTACTTTGTGCATGTAGCGTCGTCCAGAGGATGTGCATTTTTGCTAGTGATTCCAATGGAGATAGACGTATTTTCCAAGTTGTAACTGATCAAGGATTAGTATCGATCCACACTGAATCAGAACAGACGGGTTGTTTTTAATATACTTAGTATGGAATGGAATACAATGCGTCGTATTAATCTTTATAATATATTGTCGGATTTCAGTATCAGACCCTAGTAATGAAAACGCTGAAACAGTTAATTACTGTTTGAAAAGGATTAAACAGGTATTATTGAGATATAATTATACGCGTGATTTGATAATATCTCTAGACCTGTTAGTAACAAGTTTGGCGAAAAGTATTTAGATGTGAGTCTTTGTTTGCTCAAGAGAATTTTTACGATCTCTGTTTACTCTGTACACTGTATTTTCTTACAGACCCGATTTGTTTCTGGTATATCATCATATGCTGTAATTCTTGTTTGTCATTGTACGCTGTATGTTCTTGTTTGTCATCATATATGCACCCTAAATTTTCTTGTGTGTATGTTTGTATATAATGCCGTCGTCAACAACAGTCTGCAAATGCTTAATTGTTCAGGCATAGTTCAAAATAAACATTACGATATGGTGTTGCATCTATATTCAATAGCACGGGTTACGATCATCGGAAAATAAAAACACCATAATCAGTCATACAGTCACATACGATCTTATTGCTGATATGTTTACAGTTTCTAAGGGTAATATTCACATTTCTGAGATATAGCTATATCTGATATTTTCAAGGAAAATCTTTCAATAAAAATAATATAATGCTTTCGCCTGTTTAGAAGACCTTGGGAATCAAGATCAGAGGCACATCAAGCCAACAGTGTTTAATCACAAAAACGATATGCAGTATTTCAGTTAGCAACATATGGACGAATACGCCATGGAACTATATGGTGGATAAGTTTGGATTTATATAATTCCCACAAAATAAACTTTTCTTTTTAAAATATTTTTTACGTATACATGTTTGTGTAATTATTTTAGCAAAATAAATCGTCGATAATTGGGCTTTTATACGTGCAGAACTGCGTGTACCTCTCTGTGCTGTGTCCCTCGCATCAGCAGGTCGTATAGTCCAGTGATGTGTCATTAATTACACTGTCCAAAACTTGTCCAACGTTCCTTGAACCCCACCCCGGTGTGTTAATGTTCGTCACTGCGTGAGGGTGTTTAGTACCTGTTTATCAGTAACACACACATTGCCACCCTAAAGTACTAACTCCATCAATGGAAATCTCGAGTTACCCTTATCCTTGTGTGTTGAAAGAAGCTCTAGAAAGATGTCACCCAAAGCCACACGTTCCAGATGACAGTTTGACGCTATTACGTGTAATGGCTTATCTAGAGTCCAACACTTATTGTTTCATCAGCATACGTTAAATCTGAACCACCCTTGTCATATATCTGTAATTGTTTTCGCATTGCTGCTATTTATATATGCTCAGGGGATAACATAGTCCAAATACATCTCTTCTCCATCCTTCTTACATGTAACATATCCACGTACAAAATCAGGATTGGGTTCAAATGGTTAAATATTAATCTTACTATAATCGACATTACGTACGTATGTATGTATGTATGCATGTATGCATGTATGTATGTATGTATGTATGTATGTATGTATGTATGTATGTATGTATGTATGTATGTATGTATGTATGTATGTATGTATGTATGTATGTATGTATGTATGTATGTATGTATGTACGTACGTCTGTACGCATGTGTGTACGTCTGTACGCATGTGTGTACGTATGTACGTGTGTACGTGTGTACGTATGTACGTGTGTATGTATGTATGTATGTATGTATGTATGTATGTATGTATGTACGTATGCATGCATGTATGCATGCATGTTTGCGGACATGTTAACCTTTTCCTCTTAAACGGCTTGAACCTCAATCGCCAAACTTCAAGGGTTTAATCTACGACCCCATGGGTTGGACGTAAGACATATATTTTGTCAACAAAATACCCCATATATATCAAGATTCTTACCTTTTATGATCGGAACGTAAAACGTAATGTGTGCGTAATACATAAAACGTAACTAAACAGTTGCAGGAACCACGCGCGCGTGGCAAATACTTCGAAAAACGGCCCTTTTGTCATGGCATTTTGGCAACATCAAATTGACGCTAACACAATATTCTTATATCTACCCTCATTCCAATAGCATAGCAATAAGAATACTATTTGACAATTCTAGTTATCTAATGAATGTGTTAATGAAAGCAGTTATATGTTTAAAAATAAAACTGACACAAATCGCATAAGGACTGGCTATACATATAACATTTTTTTAAACTCTAATAAGCAATTATGAACTTTTGGGCTGAACCCTCACTTGGTCCCTCCCTTGTTCAAGACCGGCCAAGTGGGGACGTCGGCCTATGTGAAACAATTAGCAGGCGACCACTCTCTGAATTATGTTCACAGATAAAGCTAATGCGATAAGGCACTAGTGGTACGGCACATTTACTTAACAAGAAATAAGACATGGACAGTGAAAGGATTCACTGATTGTTATCACTCGGCGGAAGAAGGAGTAATGTCACAGACGGTATATTCCACAGTGAATCCACACACTAAACTCTATGATACCACCAATCAAAAAACGTGGTTTTAAATGTGGGTGACTTTCGTCTTAATAAAATACCATTGATGAATATATTAACAAACACCTTTTGAATGACACGTCAAATGTAAGACTGCCCAGAATTCCAAGATGTTTGAATATGGTGACAATAAAATTCGCTTGGCTTCAATGTCACTCGTTTGGTCTCACTGCTACTCGTTTGGCTTCACCGCCGCAAGTATGCCTTGGTCTATATTATCTGTTTCGATAATCCAATTCAAATCCATTGCAAGACGGCAGCGACTGGGCTATGTTTGTATTGTAAATAAGGTCAGCCTAACCGGTTGGTTAGACGCACTAAATAGAACGTCGTGCAATGGGGTGTAATAACTACTTACACAAACAAAGTTCACGCACCCCAGAAGGGCCGAGAGGACAGCTACTCTCCGGACTATTACTTTTCGGACAACCACACTGAGTTGATAATAAAACTGTCTGTCTGTCTTTCTGTCTGTCTGTCTGTCTGTCTGTCTGTCTGTCTGTCTGTCTGTATGTATGTATGTATGTGCATTGCGTACGTATATGTACGTAGATTCGTTCAGAATATTAGTAGTTTTTCGTAACTAAGATATCCAAGTTTAGCTATGAAGCGTGCTATAATGTTTATTATTAATGTTTATTAATTAGATAAGACGAATTAGATAAGACGAAAACAGAGACCTAGAAACTAAAAAGATAAGTAATCATAGTTTGGTCGTTTCAAGTTGACTATGTCATGAGTGTAACTGGGGAGAGCGGAATGTCGACATTACACAACCCTTCCATTTTAGTATGGCTCTAAGGTTGGATTTTAGGGAATTAAAACCTGATAGAAGTATTGTTGTTGATGATGTTGATGATGTTGATGATGTTGTTGTTGTTATTGTTGTTGTTATTGTTATTATTACTAATGTACATTAAATGGGTATACTATGGACCTGCTGCAAACCGAAAAGTGAGTTTAACTGCGTGGTATATAACCAAAACTGTCCACACAGACAATAGAATGACAACGAATCATCCTCGAGGATGAATGAATCCGAACATCACAAATTAAGGACGGGTTAATGTCCCATTATCGCAGTGTCCTGTTATTACAATCACTGTGTTGCAATGTCATAGCGCTATTAAGTCTGCCCGTGTCAGTCATCGACTGACGTCACGACGGTCAGCAATTGAGGCCATGCTCGTTATTGCGCGGCCAGATGAGGTCATCCTCGATTCGAGCGTTACTCAATCCGTCCGCCCGCTCGCCGGTCAGTGAGCTGTGACATCAGAGTGTCAGTGTTTATGGCACAATTACTTCTGGCCAAGCTATACTGCTTTCCACAATCTCGCGCCGAGATGAACTATAGTCCTTTCCGCATTCACGAGTCGGCAATGGAGTGGTCTTTGATAGTAACTTCAATTTCCAACAACAATTTCCAACGTGTCGCTGCTGTTTTTATCTTACTCGTGATCTTCGCCGTATTCGCCGGTATATGTCACTTTCTGTTGCTAATGCTATTGCAACAACGCTAAATTGTTAGCAGCAGACTGAACTATTGCAATTCCCTCCTTTATAATATCGCTAGCAAGAATATTACAAAAAAGTGTCCAAAATTATCTGGCAAGGGTAATTACAAGATCTCTTCGTTTTTCTCGCTCTGTACCACTTTTGAAATCTTTGCATTGACTATCTGTACGATATCGTATAGTATTTACTGTACCATTAGATACCAAGCAATGTCCAGTAAGCAACACTCTCATTTGCATTCACTGCTTAGTCCTTTAAGAAAACCTATCCAGCTTCGATCATCTAGTTCTGACCTACTTTTTGTTCCTAGAGTCAACACAAACATTGGAACTAGGGCTTTTTCTGTTGCTGCACCAATTCTTTGGAATATGCTCCCTCTTAGTGTTAGATAAGTTGAAAATATTAAAAAATTCCGTCGTCATTTAAAAACTTATCTTTACAACCTTGCTTACCACCATAGCTCCCTAGCGCTTTGACCCATCTGTTGACCACTGGAATACTGCTTATCATAGACGCGAAAATAGGGGGGAGGGGCAGTTGTGGTTCTTCCCCCCCCCTTTTTGAGGCGAGCGTCAATGGCGGGTGGATAGGTAATTTTTATGAGACGATTAATATATACTTGTGTTGACTGTGAAAGGTGTGAACAATTGGAGGGTAGGCATATTGTTTTTTTGTCCCCGCATAATAGGCGTCGTGGTGACGTTTTTTGAAAGCACCCCCTCCTATCTTCGGATGTCATCATTTCAGCGGAGATAGCGGAGAGAAGGTGGAGAAGGTAAATTAACAGCAGCGGCGCGACGGGAAATTTTGTTTTTGTTAATTCTACTGTCACCCCCCCCCCGTGTTTGTTCGGATGTTATGAGTTAAGATCCGAGACAACGGAGAAGCTGAAGTTACAGCGCCGAGAAATTTCCTACAGCACCTAATGGTAATAGTATTGTATTGTATTGGCTTGTACGTATACCTATATCATTAATAATAAGATTGTTTTATTAACTAAACACCCTTCTATCTCACACAGTTATCCACAGATTGGGCCTTCGTAAATAACGAATAGTAAACCATGAATGTTTTTCACAATATTATTGATAAAAAAACGTTTAAGAAGCCGTCTTCTACAGTCGGAATAATCTGATTCAGTGGCGTGATAATATTATTATGTATCCGTTAACGACTGAGGTGAGTCGGTGTCTACGTGACTGCCGGGGTCAAGTCACTGTTAGACTTCCTGTTTCTTTTACAACATTCACCTGCTCTGACATAAGTGCATTTGAATAGTCAGATTTACAGATGTGATTACAGAAGCTGTTGTCAATAAAATTGTGTATTTTTAGCTGATTTTACTCAGCAGAAGGGTATTTGGCAGCAATTTGGCTAGTTGACTCTTTATTCGGATTACTGCCTGCATCCATTCATAAATACTGACGAGTGTCACACATACAGGCATTTTACGAGAGCTAGAAATATTAGATTTTGAATAAACTCGACCAGCATATCAATCAGATGATAATAACAGCAGGTGAAAAGTTTAAGAAATATTGTAGGTCACGTTTTCTTATAATCAAACAAAACGTAAACATTGCCGCCAATGTGAAAACTGACAGTGTGCTGACCCCTGCCGGCACATAGACAGTGAGTCAACGACCTCGACGAT
The DNA here is from genome assembly GCA_020002185.1 of Paraescarpia echinospica. Lineage (NCBI taxonomy): Eukaryota > Metazoa > Annelida > Polychaeta > Sabellida > Siboglinidae > Paraescarpia > Paraescarpia echinospica. The sequence continues at coordinate 35,814,954 of CM034537.1, forward strand.
GATCACGGCTCATTCACCTAGTGTGACTCTGAACTTAGCGGGCTGCGCGCTCGCTATAAAGCCGCGGCGGAGCGGTGTGAGCGGCAGTTCACTCACGGTGAATCGTTGTACTCAGCCATTCTTTCCTACGTTCGCCGTTTCTCGTTCGTTCGCACAATCATGGGCAAGTTCAAGAGAGTTCTCGTACTCGAGGTCGAGATGGCCAAAGACAAGAACGCGTCTACCCCCGGGGGTAAGTACAGGAAGGATACCCCGTGGCTGGTGGAGGCCTTCAAGAAGAAGGGAGTCGAGTCGGAGGTGTTGTTCGTTACGAACAAGGACACGGCGGAGAGTCTCCTCGCTAAATACCCCGACACAGCTTTCCTAGGACGTGTTAATCCGATGGATTATCCAGTGCTGTCCCTCGACGAGTACGTCGCCATGCTGGACGGGTTGAACGCGAAGGGCGCGCTGTTCGGCCCGCTGCCCGAGCACATGGACAGGCTCGGCAGCAAGATGATCCTGTACGAGCTGAAGGACTCGGCGATGGGAGACCGCGAAGTGCGCCTGCACATGCTCGCCGACCTGAAGGCAAACAAAGGCGAGATGGAGAAGATCCTCCCGAAGGGTGGCGAGCCGAGGGTGCTGAAAATGATGCGCGGCTCGACGGGGCTCGGCGTGTGGAAGCTGGAGAACAAGGGAGACAACGAGATCGCCATGACCGACGCGTACACGTCAACAACGGAAGTGCTATCTCGCGACCAGGTCCTCGTCAAGTTCTGCGAGCTGTCGCAGGAGGATGCCATCAGTATGTCATTCCTCCCCCTAATCAAGGACGGAGAGTTCCGCTTCCTCATGAGCAAACACAAGGTATGTAGCATTACTCTTAATGTGTGTGTATCTATTGGCGCTATTATAAGTAGGTCTGTGTAATAGCAATCCCGGCACTGTGACATGTTCACACATAATTACCCAAATATCTTCACAAAAGTGTGAAGCTGTTGTGAGTAATGTTACTATGACAACTAAATTGGTCTCAAGTGCTGCCACCGTCACAGCAGAGTATGTAATGTGATAACGAATGCTGTCTGGGTGCAACAGATTCGCTACTGAACTAAATCTTCCTTAGTTTACTTCTAATTTAAATGTTGAATAAATTTCCTATTTTTAGTAAGTGCTATTGTTGGCCTATATCTACCCTGCATGTCAATATTTTACAGTTTCTGGCTACCGTTTTCTACAAGTTGGCAATGTAAAATGATTTACATTTGAATGATATAACATATGGTTAATTAAATAATATATGGAGGGTGTAACCCCCTCCACGCTGTGTCGTTAGTTCCCTCTCTAACCTCCCGGTCCCTGCCTACAGATTCTGGAGGTTGTGCACAAGAAGCCGGTTGACGAGACGGCTTTCACCGCGACGCTTCGCAGCGGTGCCATCTACAACATCCTCGACCTGACGGAGCACAAGAAGATGGTAGACGCCGTCGAGCAGTGGTCGCACAACATCAAGAAGATCATGAAGATCGACGACGTCCCCTACTGGTGGTCGGTCGACTGTATAGAGGCAGAGGGCGCGCCCACTGGCGACCAGATCCCGAGCAGCAACCAGACACGCCACTTGCTGCTGAGCGAGATCAACTGCAGTTGTCTCGGTCTTGTCGCCGACACGTCGGAGGAGGCGAAACAGAAGGGTATGAAATTCGCCGAGATGATCTCCGATATTGTGCTACAGTAAGAGGCTCATTAGTCCTCAGTATGTGTGTACAGGTAAACAAGCTGGCTGCACTTTCATCTACAATGGTTCGGTGTGAAAAGACTCGCCCCAAAATAAACAACAAAAAGTGCATCTACAATAACAACTATGTGTATTGTTATTAATATGTACAAGTCGGTCTAAAATGACAGGTACATGTGATATTTTACAACAGGTGTATGCGTAGGCAGTGTCTTTCATAATTGATCAATTTATTACTGATGAATAATCGTTCTTTACTGGAATTGTGTGGTACTGTCCTTTCAAGTAGATATGTTTTTTAAATATGAATTGGTGCGTTCGTTAGTTAATTGGTCGTTTAATCGACCAGTCAGTGAGACCCACGCGTACTTAACGGTGGGTAGAGGTCGTTTCGGATGACTATCCGGTGATGTACATTATCACGCCAAGTGCGTGTTTTAGATTTCCCTGTAAATATGATCGATGATAGTGCACTGTATTGTTATAATTTGTTAACTATAAACTGTAACTTTTGTATAGGATGTCCACCAGTTTTCTGGTAAATTACGTCACATTTAGGCAATTATATTACGGAGTGTGACGTAATTGGTTTTATTATGTGTTTTTTCAATGTGCTATATTATTACGTCGTTTAAATGCACTGTACGTGACGTGTTATGTTTCAGTCTACAACTTGTGGGTATTCAATTGTTTACCGTGAATCGCGTGCCATAACTGTATCATAAGTTTTACTATGTATATATATGTATATTTGCACTGCATTTATTGATGGAACGACCGACTATTGTTTATGCGAATAGTATAAATAAAACTGAACCGCAAATGCAATAACATCATTCGTGTTTCATACTTACTTACTTACTTAATTAATTAATTAATTACTTGCTTAATCAGCTTCGCTCAAACTGGATTATAGGGCGGAAGCAACACTATCCCAACTCCCTCTGTTTGTGACGGATTCCTACATCTCTTTCCAAATGGTGCCGCATTTCGTCATTTATTCAGCCACAGACTCCAATTTTTTGTTTCATTGCGAGTCCCATCCTAGGACCTGTTTTGTGACATTATTGTTTTCTTCCCGGACGACGGGTTACGTCCAAGTCCACTTACATTTTCACTTTACTTGTTTTGTTCGTTGGTACTTTTCCTCTTGCAACAAATATGATACATTTATTTTCTTGTGTTGTGTCTTTTCCACATGACCGATCTTCACCCACCGAGCCATTGTTACCTCATTCTGCCTGTTTCTCATCATTTGTTTTTTGCTTGCCTTTTTATGTCTCTCTAAAACCCCGTTGTTCCCCCTTGGCATTTTCTTGTGACCGTCGTTCTATTTTGTTAGCTCAAAAAACGTCTTTCTTCTCAATATGTGTATAATCCAGTTCCCTTTCTTCATAACTACCATCAATCTTTTCCTTCTCGTGCGCTTAGACGATTCTGTAGAATTACGTGCAAATCCAATTATATTTTGGAGGAGGATGAGTTATTGGCATTCGTACGACGTATCATATGCATTCACTCACATGACGTAGAGTGCTCTCTGCACCTATTAACGTACAAATCTATTTAAACTAGATTCACAGGGGGACTCACCGAAAATAGAGACATACATAAAGACAGCACAAATAAATCAGCAAAGAACAGTCTGGAAAACTGTTCTGAAGCTGGATATAAATGTGTTTGTTTAAATGCAAGGAGTATAGTAAACAAAAGAAATGAAGTAAACATGATGGTAAAAGATATTGACCCTCACGTAATAGGTATAACCGAATCATGGGTCACCACTGATATATCAGATGCCGAAATGGGACTGACAGGATATGTAATGTTTAGAAAATGTAGAATAGGAAGAAAGGTAGGTGTAGTTATTTTATATATTAATGAATCTATCCAGGCTGATGAAATATAATTAGAAAGAGAAGCAGAGTGCGATGAAGCTGTTTGGTGTAACATAGTTATAGGAAACTGAACGTTAACGGTTGGGTTAGGTCATATACCTTACAAACATAATCATAGAAGACAATAAAAAAGTACAAAACGCTATAAGAGAAGTGAGCATACGGGACTGTATTATTATTACGGGATTTTATCAATGGGCATATACAGTGGAAATCTCTACAGAATATGGGGAGTGAGGACCACAAGTTTTTAGTTTTAGCACAACATAGCTTCATTTCTCAACACATGCTAGAACCAACCAGGGGTGAGAATGTGACAGGCATAGTTTTGTTATCACAAAACGAATTAGTTGACAATGTTCACATATGTGAGCCACTGGGAAGTAGTGATCACTATCAGATACATTTTACAATGAAACTAAATTCAGAAAGGACTAGTAAAAAGTGTTACAGAAGAAATTTCCACAAAGGAACATACGAGGAAAGATTTAGCGAAGATTGTCTGGAATAACACACTGAGGAATAAGACAGCACCTTGGGGGTTTGCTTATCCATTTCCGGACGTTGCAGCCTTGATGGATTGTTTATAGATAGCTGTTTCGTTTGCCAGTCTCCCCACTCGCCAAACGTCGGCTCCCATCCATTACTCTATGTCCTTCCCCCATTGTCTCCAAGGTCTTCCTCTGCTTCTTCCGCCTTCCACTTTTCCTTTCATGTCTCCTAGGTCTTCCTCTGCTTCTTCCGCCTTCCACTTTTCCTTTCATTATTAGTCTCTCTAGAGACTGATGCCGTTTCACATGGCCGAAATAACTCAGTTTCTGTTTCTTTACAAAGTTCAATAAAGTCCCGGGTATAACACCAAGCTCATCTGCGATGGATTCGTTAGTTCTGCGTTCAGTCCACAAAACTCGTAATATCTTTCCATAACACTTGTTTTCAAATGCATTTATACGTTTAGTAATGTTCTTATTAAGAGTCCAGGTTTCGCATCCATATATAACCTTTGGAAATATGCAGACTCGGATAATTCGTAGTTTCTTATCTTTGTTCGTTGCTTACCACAGCTTCTTCATCTCCGTCAACTATTTATTCGCCATTGCCAACCTCCGCTTGATCTCTTTCGTCCCATCTCCACCCGCTTCTATCAGTGACCCCAGATATTCAAAACTTTCCACTCCTTCTATTTCCTCGCCATCTATTGTGACCTCTGGTGGTTCTCGACATCCCTTCACATCCATAATCTTAGTCTTCTTTACGGTTAGTTTCAATCCTTTCATCTCGCTGTGCTCTTTAACAGTAGTTATCAGTTTATCCAATCCCTCTTTTGTATCGGATATTAACGCTGTGTCATCGGCATATCTCAATTCATATATCTCCTGTCCATTCACTTTCAGTCCATTAAAAAACTTGCTTCTCGTGTCAGTCTCGACTTCTCTCATGATATTCTCTGTGTATAGACTGAATAGGTGGGGGGACAAAATGCACCCTGTCTCACTTCCTTGCCGACTGGGAACCAATCTGTGGTACCACACTCTAATCTCAATGCAGACTGCTGTCCAACATATACATTTTGGATAAGTGATGTAATTTTCTGGTCAAATCCCATGCGTATTAAGGTTTTCCAGAGTTGTTGATGATTAACATTATCAAAAGCTTTTGAATAATCTATGAAACAGATCCTAAGGTCATGGTTGAATTCTCTGAATTAACATCTTCAGGTTGAAAATATGATCTCTTGTTCCTCTTCCAGTCCGGAAACCAGCTTGTGTTCTGTTGACTTCACATTCTAATTTTGTTGTGATTCTCTTCGCTATGTTTTTTAGCATAATTTTGCTCGTAATGTGTGATAGATATCCACGCCTGCTTCTCCACTTGCTCTTATTAGCTCTGCGGTGATGTTATTAGTGCCAGGTGATTTTCCGTCTTTTAGACTTTTTATTGCCCACTCCACCTCTGAACGCAAAGGCTCAAGTTCATCTTCTGGTTCTGTCCTCTCTCTGCCTTCATCCATGTCTACCTCTTCTGTTTCTTCTTTCTTAAACATGCTTTCACAATATTGCTTCCATCTTTCAAGTATGTCATCGCTTTCTGTCAGAGTAATTCCCGTTTCATCTTTAATAACGCCAAGTCTAGGTTTGAATGACTGTGTAATAGACTTGATTTCCTCGAACATACTGCGACTATCGTTCCTTCTCATACATAGCTCTATCTTTTCGCATTTCTTCTCTAGATATTTCTTCTTGTTTTCCTTACACATTCGTTTAATCATCTTGCACTTCTCTCTGTATTTCTCATGATAATTCTCACTCATTTCTTTGTTCTTCTTTCGTCAATCATCTGCAGTGTGTCTTTGCTGATCCATGGTTGTTTTTTGTCTCCTCTTTTTAGTGAAGTGTTTGTCAGCTGATTCCATAATGATGTTCCTAATTTTTATTGCCAACTCTTCTGGTTCCTTCTCGTCAGCCACTGTCTGTAATACTCCGAAACGGTTCATAACCTCTACTCGGTATCCTTCTTTGACGTCATACCTCACTATCTCTTTCCCTCTGTTCATCTTTCTTAATTTTATTGCAATCTTGGCGCTTAGTAATTCATTTTCAGAGCCACAATCGGCTCCCTGTAATGTATTTGCATTAAACACAGACGTCCTCCATCGTTTTGGTATCAGTATAAAGTCGATTTGATTTCTGTTCCGTCCATCTGGTGTTGTCCAAGTGTACAGTCTTCTTTGATGTTGTTTGAAGAAAGTATTGGTGATCATCAGTTCATTCATGGTGCCGGGGATGCAGCAGCCGCCATCCCTGTATTTTGCTTGTCTACCTTGGATCCCTGGCCCTGGTCGTCCAACGCCCCGCCAGCTCCTTGGATGGCTGTGTTGTGCACGTAGTTCTTCTCTTCGCGATCGACCAACCTTCGTCGGTAATCTTCAAAGTCTCTGGCGTCTAAGTTCTTCTTCGCCTTGAAAAGGTACATATTTTATGCGGGCGGAGCGCCGACGCATCCCAATGCCAGTGTTTAGTCAAACAAGGTGGGTGATTCCAGGCTTTGTTTCCATTCAACGTGCGGTTATTTAGAACTGACATCACTTCCGGGTGACCCTTGACCCCGTTCCACTTGACCAACTGCATTTCTTGTGACCATAGTGACTTGGCCAATGAACACAGATAAAAACTAGGACAATTCACGCACCTGATAAACCACATTTTTATTTATTGCCATGAACTGCAATAGAACATAAAAATGTTTGGTATGTTGGATAGTAGAAATCGACCTGGATGCAGTCAAAATGTTCTTTAAAAATACGTAAAAACTGCCCAATTATTTATTTGTAGCAAATCGATGTATCTTCTTACATAATGGAAGACTGTAGTGTATGCTCAGAGACTATTTATGTGTGAATTATTGTATTACTTTGAGACAAATAAAACACTTCTTGACGAGAAACGTGCATGGTAGTGCTGCCATCTGGTGACTACAAATACATGCATGTTGGGCGCACACTAAAAGGCGGATTAGGATCGGGCAGACTGGGTGGACCGGGCGGACCACATTCACACGGATTCGCACGATATCTGTTCCGTCTTTACATGCGTTGTTGCTCTGTTTTGCGAGTCTGTCTGTAAACATTTCGGTGTTTCTTAATATTTTAGCAATTATAAGTTTATCATGACTGGTGTAACTTGTCTTTTTAGAAAAATAAAAATGATAAAGATAATAGTCTAGAGTTACTATGAAAACATCGGCGCCAAACATATCACTAATTTGTAAAGTGAGGACCCACGCAGAGTCTTTTGATTTAAATCATTTGATGTAGCCACTTGGCTAACTGTACATGTTTTTTACGGTCAACACCATTGTTACTGAAATAATTACCACATAGGAAGGTGACGATTTCTGAGGCTTCGGCAGTCTTTTGATTATGTATGATCTATGGTATACTTGGGGCATACTTGGTTTGAACCCAATTGGATTGTCACTGTTACACATCTGTTGGTGACTGTGTGAGTAGTCCATAGGATTTGAATGTTGATATCAGCTTTGGCAAACTGGAATTTTGCCATGAAACATCAACAATGACCATTGTTCAAATTCGAGACTTTGCTAGTTAACTGTCTTTAAAATAAGTACCTTGTATTTAGTTTGAGCTCAGTTGGTATGTTAATGCGAGTACTTAATTTCATGTGAACGTTGAAGAACTACTCTTAGTAGAAAAAACTAAAATCCATTGAACCAACACTGGAACTGTGGACATATTAGCAAAAACTTTGTATGTCTGTGATCAGCTCTCGCAGATACAGTCACAATTTAATTTCTTTAGGCCTAACTGCCTTGTTTTGTACACATTTCTACAACGCAATATAAATAATGTTTTATTAGTATAATTTTTAATAAATCTTAACATTTGAATTTGTATACTATATATGTATGGACATCTGTAACGCACCTATATGTACATGCTATTTGTAACAGTTGAGACTGAAATAAAAACATTTATTTACATTAATACATTTATGAGTTAGTTCTTTAGCAAAAGGCTTACCTTGATACATCAACTTTTATAACTTATTTTGGAATGCACTAATTAACTGTAGCTAGTAGTAATAGCAGTAGTAGTAGCAGTAGTAGTAGTAGTAGTAGTAGTAGTAGTAGTAGTAGTAGTAGTAGTAGTAGTAGTAGAAATACTACTAGTAGTAATAGTAGTGGTGGTAGTAGTACCAGTAGTAATAGTAGTAATAGTAGTAGTGGTAGTAGTAGTAGTAATAGTAGTAGTACTTGTTGTAATAGTAATATTAGTACAATTGTAGTAGTTGTAGTAATACTACTAGTAGTAGTAGTAGCAGTAGTAAGCATCCTGCAGTCTCGTAAGACTATCGATCTGCGCCCTGGTGTCGAAGATCAGTTGTTGGCTCAGTGGTTGGCTGGGCAGCGTCTATTGTGGCTGTAGAGGCCGATTCTTGAGTAGCAGTCTTTATTGCATTTACTGCAATTGAAGGTGCTCTCAGCTCTGTTCTCAACCTGGATGTTTTTCTGCGGTTACGTTTTTCTTCTGCTAGCCTGCTTTAGAGACATCTGTGTAGTTCCTGCCTCCACGTGGATCGGTCTCCAGCAAGCTCCTCCCAGCTGTCAACATCCATGTCAAGTGCCTTCAAGTCTCGTTTGCCTACGTCCATGAAGCGCAGATGGAGACGACCTGCAGCTCTCTCTCCAACGGCCAGCTCTCCGTAGAGAATGTCTTTTGGAAGTCTTCTATCTTCCATCCGATGTATGTGGCCGAACCAGCAGAGACGGCGTTGCCTGAGCAGGACCGCCAGGCTCACAGACTTGGTGCGTGAGAGGACCTCTGTATTGGGGACTCGGTCCTTCCAGGAGATCCCGAGGATGCGCCGCAGGCAGCGCATGTGAACTTAGTTCAGTCGAGTCTCACGAATGGAGTACAGCGTTCAGGACTCACTGCCGTACAGAACGCAGGCGTTGTACATTGTCACCTTTGTGTGCTCTGCAGCATTTTGTTGTTTCAGACTCTCTTTGTAGCCGGCCAAGTTTTGCGGCGGCTCTCCCAATCCTTCTGCTGATTTCTGCTTCTCATGAGAGGTTGTCGCAATGGCTGACCCGAGGTAGGTGAAGAGGTGGACGACCTTTAGGTCATAGTTGTTTATAGTGATGGCTGGGAGAGTGACTATGATGTTAATCTTTCTCAAGCTGATTGTCAGTCCAAAATCCGTGAATGCCTTTGCAAAGCGGTTCATGAGGTTTTGTAGCTCCGCTCAGTATGCGTGATGACCGCTGCATAATCCGCAAACAGAACATCAATGTTTGACTTTCTTTCATAAATTTGTACATAAACGCGTTCCTAAATTTTTTCAAACGCTATTTTTATAAAACGCTGCATATAATGATTATTCCACACGGCAGTCATCAAATTATCATCCCATATAGTCATACATCGAGAGCCAGAAAATGTATTAGATATTACCTGCCAACTTTTCTTAGAAAAATGTCACCCTGCATTTTGGATAAAATAAACACACACAGTCTCTATTGTTTTTCTACATACACCAAACAATACTTATTAGCACTTTACAAAGATACTTGCACGGACATAAACTGCTACATATGCACTTAGCCTACCAACATACATATCGTACTGTCTTTCGATTTTTAAGGAATTGCATGTCTTTAACTTAAATATGTTCTGTATACAACTTTGGGAGTAGTAGAAATGTTTAGTTACACTTACAAGTTGGTGGGCGGTTCTCACGTCAGCGGCATATTTATAATGCCTTAGTGAGAGTCTCCCGACAGAAATGTCTTCTTTTTGACATTGTCGTTATATGCTTTGTATTTGCTAATTTACTATCTGTCGAATAAAGATGTTCCAGTTCCAGAACGTCTCTAACGAGGACCAGCCGCACCTTGGTCTTCGCTTCTAGGCAGGGCAAGTTAAATAATTTTCTTTCAGATCTCGTATGCATATACACTCCCTCTGTCGAAGATAAGGGCACCGTATATCCCAAAGAGGGTTGGGGCGAGGACACATCCCTGTTTGACGCCACTGGTAACGTTAAAAGTCTCGGAGATAGAACCATCGCACAGGATTGAACCGTCTCATATCATCGTGGAATGATTTAGCTGACTACGCCGCAGTGCTTTTTGTATGCGTTGTTGCTGTTGCCTGTTGTAGGCGCTTTTGTGCGTTCGTTTGTAAACACTGGTGGTGTACAGTCGATTCACATTACACCATCAGTGTTTACAAACGAACGCACAAAAGCGCCAACAACAGGCAGCAGCAACAACGCATGCAAAAACGGAGCGCAGCGATCGTGCGAATCTTTGTGAATGTGGTCCGCCCGGTCCTCCTGGTCCACCCGGTCCGCCTTTTAGTGTGCGCCACATGTTGTCATGTATTCACTCGGGTATTCACTCGGGCATTCGTGGACCAGGTTACTCCACAAGGTTCGTGCACTCACTCACTTGATGTAGAAGTGTTTCCTGCACCCATCAACGTACAAATGTACTTAAACTATAAATAAAGACAGCATAAATAAATCAGCAAAGGACAGTCTGGAAAACTTCTGAGGTATAAATATTTTTGTTTAAATGCAAAGAGTATAGTAAACAAAAGAAATTAACTAAACATTATGGTAGAAGCTATTGACCCTCACATAATAGATATAACCGAATCATGGGCCACCACCAATATATCAGATGCTGAATTGGGACTGACAGGATATGTAATGTTTAGGAAAAATATAATAGGAAGAAGGGGAGGTGGAGTTATTTTATATATTAAAGAATCTATCCAGGCTGATGAAATAAAATTAGAAAGAGAAGCAGATTGCGAATAAGCTGTTTGGTGTAACATAGTTACAGAAAACTCAACGTTAACGGTTGGGTTAGTTTATCGAAGTCCAAACATAAGCATAGAAGATAATAAAAAGTACAAAACGCTATACGAGAAGTGAGCAAACGGGACTGTATTATTATGGTGAATTTTAACAGAGTGAGGACCACAAGTTTTTAGTTTTAGTACAAGACAGTTTCCTTTCTGAACATGTGCTAGAACCAACCATGGGTGAGAATGTGTTAAACATAGTTTTGTATTCACAGAACGAATTAGTTGACAATGTCAATATATGTGAGCCACTGGGGAGTAGTGATCACAACCAGAAACATTTTACAGTCAAATTAAAATCAGAAAAGAATAATAAAAAGCAGTACAAGAGACATTTCCATAAAGGATGATATAAACCCGCCGCACACTACCCGATTGTTTACGCGGGGACACATCTCGACCGTCGCAGCGTAGACAATCGTGCGTAATCGTGTCCGTGTGCGTGCGCTTACGACTATGATTTCCCAGTTTTATGTCTTGTTGGAGGCAATCGTGGCGATTGAACATGTTCAATCGGCACGACCGACGTTGACTGGCAATCATGGACAATTGGGCGGTGTACGGCACTTCCCGACAGTGATTTTCAAATCGTAAGGAATTAGCCAATATAATCCGATTATTACAGGCCTACGTGGAATGAGGGTCAACGTCAAACAGAATGCAATCGTACATATAATGATCTTTTGAATTCGTACTACTTACATGTCTACATTACCAGAATAAAAGTCCACAAAAATTCACAAGCTGGAATAAGTTATACCAATTTTTTTAAGATAATGATTTAAGTACTCAAAGGTTACTGCGGGTAATTTCTTGCGCATTGTAATGCATAGGGGAGCGCTTTATCTAGCCTATGTAGTTTCTCTGTTTTTACACAAATAAAAATTATGTATTGGTTGTTGTGTTCATTTAAGAAATAGGGGCTATGAAGGATAATAAATCACCTGGAGTGGATGGGATTCCGCCCAAACTACTACTTCAAATTGTAAAACAAATTAGCATACCGCTTGTAAAAGTTTTCAATTTGTCATTAAAAGAGGAAATGGTTCTTTAGAATGAAAAGAAGCAAACATTATACCGTTATTTAAAAAAAGTTCGAGAAACAAGTCAGAGAACTATAGACTAGTGAGTTTAACACGGTTATTTGCAAATTATTAGAAAGATTGGAGGATTTATATGTAATTTATAATTAACTGGATAGAAAAATGACTGATTGACAGAAGACAACGGGTAATAGTTGATGGGGAGGCTTCAAACTGGAAATCAGTTTTGAGTGGGGTACCACAGGTATCAGTACTGAGACCTATATTATTCTTAATATATATCAACGATTTGGACGATGATATAACAAGCAAGGTGATGAAATATGCGGATGATACAAAGTGTTTAGAAGGATTAAAAATGATGGAGATAGACATCATTTACAAGATGATCTTGACATGTTGATAAAATGGTCTGAAAAATGGCAAATGTTGTTAATTTTTTTGAAATGTAAATGCCTCCACACAGGACATGGGAACGAAGATGTACAATATACAATGAGAAGTTCAGTACTAAGAACTACTGTAAAAGAAAAGGACGTAGGGTTAAGCATTATTGCTGATATGAAGGTTTCTGAGCAGTGCGGAACACGCACTGCATTAACGTCAAAACTGTCGTAATATATCGGCATGCTCCAGTTCACTCAGCCGTGCACAATTAATGTATAACAGTGATATATATGTATAGAGAGAGAGAGAGAGAGAGAGAGAGAGAGAGAGAGAGAGAGAGAGAGAGAGAGAGAGAGAGAGAGAGAGAGAGAGAGAGAGAGAGCATGCCGATATATATCGGCAAATATATGTATATATATATATCGGCATGCTAGGGCGGTTTGTTATTACGATTCAGATTGTCAATGGCATAGGCTCTGCCAACTACTACAGCTACTGGCACTGCATAGTTTGTCTCTCTATCTGACACCGTTACAAAGCACTGAACACAATTGTTTGTTGGCTTGTGTATCAAGTAAGTATTGTCTCTAAAGCAGCATGCCAACAAGTGTTTAAATGTTTTCGTTGTCAAGTAAAAAACAAAGTGATATAAATGTGACACATACATATATGTATGTGTGGGTACGCCTGTTGTTGACACACACCCGCGCGCGCGCACACACATAATAAAATATTATACACACACACTCTCTCTTTCCCTCTCCCCCTCTCTCCCTCTTTCCCTTTGTCCCTCTCAGTCCCTCTGTCCCTCTCTCTCACTCTCTTGCTCTATCTATCTCTATATCTCTCTTCTCAATCTCCGTTGTGAATATATTTTAATTTTATCAGAAACTACACCTGGCGCACTCACTTCCAACAAGCCGCCTTTAGGAGAGCATTTTAACGAATCAATTTAGGTTGTGGGTGCACGAGCCTTGGCAATTGTTGAACGAATGAGTATGTACATTGTGTTCACGAATGAGCTGGTGAACTAATCAGTTATCACGGGGAACCAATCAACTCCGCCGTGACGATGAATAATTTGAGATAATCAGCTCGTGAATTAATCATCGTACGCACGTACGCTGAAGAGTATAACCAAGTGCTCTTAATTAAGTGGCATTTCTGCGAAATGGTTCCAAGGACGTTAAAGTGCGACAGACATGTCTTCAGTAGTTTTACAGTACATGTGTAACATTTAACACATTGGCAGATATAAGCGGGTAATACTTCGTAGAGCGGCGCCGTAGCGAAAGATCAGAGCATTGTACTCTCAATTGAGAGGACCCGGGTCCGAAACCTACTGCTACCCTTTAGAAGCTTAGGCAATATTACCCACTCCACTCCACTCCACTCCACAAGGGAGACAAAACTTTACGTGGGAGTTAGTTTTTTTGGGGGTAAACGTTTACGTAACGAGTTTTTAAATGTTGGCTCTCGATCATTAATTTTCCATCCAGGTGTGGGGTTGATTTCAACATATACCAATGAAAATCTACAATTGTTCGTGTTTTTATAGACTTATATTTTAATTTTAAACAACGAATCCATACAAACATGCAACGACTAAAATAATAATTGTAGATGTATGCATCACAGGGCTGTGTCAACACAGACGTAAATTCGTAATAATTAAATTTAATGTCCATGAACTATCAGTATTAATCACGATAGCATTGCATTTCAAATTATTTCTTAATCCTGATTTGTCATGCCTGAATTTATTCTTAAACTTATTTGTACTAACGCCACCCATCTGATATGCTTGACTGATGCGTGACAGTTTCTGTATTGCAAGTTTCTATTTTGGTCCGCATAATTCAGCAATGGCACTGCCGAATGCAATACCTGTTTTGAATATCGTTTACGTGATTGTTAACTAATGTTATCGTGCACTTACTGTTACGATAAAAGGACCGAGTCTCGGTCTGCAGGCCTGCCACTTATTGTTTTTTTTAAAGGAATCGAGTCTCATTTTGTAGGTCTGCCTATCGCGGGATTAGACTTAGCCTTAGGCTTAGGGCCTAATTCAGTCCTGTAATGACTAATGTTATCAACCTACAACATGCAAAGACCCCAGACGCACTCTGTGGAACACACACCTTCGTTTTATATAACTAGCTCAAAAGTATGCCTAATGCCGATTATAATATTTATTGAAAAACGCCTGGTTCTGTTTTATTGCCACTAGCAGGTTACTGAGCGGACTGATTTCTGTTCAGCATATATTAAAATGGACACAGGTTCATGAAACACGAGTACGTTTACTCCCCATTCTCTAAGCAGCGGTGTCACCTCTCCGATAGTGTCCCCCACATATTTAATGATGCTCACGCCACATTGTGGGTTTATAATAAAGCCACCTAACAGTGCGGCCTTATCCAACAATAATTCATGACAAGATGTGATTATTAAACTACAGTTCTACATAAGAAATCAACTCGATTACGGCCGACAGGTGGCACAAACAGTTGTTGACCGCCAGACGGAACAACGAGAACCGCCATATTCCTCCCGGAAGACATGTACCTTCTAGGTGGAAACAACATGGTCGATTCTCTGCCTATGGCAGTATGCTAATAATTAATCCTTGGACATTATAGCCACGGACGTTTCCGGAACAATTTAAATTTCCAGATGTTGGTTTACCTTTGCCTATTATCTAACCTAATTGATCACAATCACAATGTTATCCGTTACCATATAACACTAAAACTGTTTTACTCGTGTCAGAACTAGCGCGATTAGGGGAAACGTCTGGGTCAAAATATCTCAAGCCGAAGCATCTTGGACTAGACAAAATGGGTGAGGGGGGTTGCGAAATGCATAAGCACACTTCTTGTGGAGTGATATATTCTGTCCGTGGGGCATATTTGTTTTCTAAATTAGGTATAAAGTAGTGTCTGATCTATAGAATTGTGATTGTCGCGAGATATAACATTTAAAGTGCTACTCGCTCTACAGTATACTAAATGTATAGTGAGGTATAACAAATATACGTATACACTGTATTGCGTTTGGTTTTGCGTATTTGTTATGTACCAATGACAGTCAGAAACACTTAATATCTCATTTTGCTACCCGCTATGTTTATTTGGACTCTGTGCAAAGAAAACTTACAGACAAGTGCTAAGATCTGGTATATATAGGGGCCAGAAATAGACGTGAAGTGCTTTAAAAGGATGCTGTTCAAAAATCATATCTGTAAATATATTAGCTCATTTTGAAGACAATCTTCCCCACAATGTACTTGAAATATGTAAACACGACTCTATTATTATCAGCGACAAGATTGCATTTCGCGGTAATCACCAATTATTATTGAGATTTTGTCATTCATAGTCCTTTCCCCACACCAAATAAATCGACTTAAATTAAGGAAATGTGTCACGTTAAAATGTGACCCACATTTTCAATTTAGTTTAACGTATTGTGTGTTATAGAATGACACTAATTATTGTTACGCATCAGACTAATGGCTTAAGTGATACGTGAATATAGGCCTGGCTACAGGATATTGAAAATATTGTCGTATAAACGTCAGGTTATAATTATTGTTGAGCCCTGGAGGCCGATGTCTCCATCAATTGGTGCATCGAGCAACTGTGATGTTGTCACCTGTCGCCAGGCGAGCAATAGTCTCTGTCGTGTTGCCAGCTGGGGTTTGACACTTGTTGCACCGAAATTCACACCTTCTAACCGTCTAACGCCATATATTTCCAGTGCAGAATGTCCGTTACAAAAACCAAAACACACATGCCGTCGCGTGATTGTGAGACACGTTCTCTTCTTTCATCTGTTACGTGATATTGGCGCATTGTAAGCTGACGTTGCACACAATTATGCGTGCGCGCTTGCTTGCGTGTGTGTGTGTGTGTGTGTGTGTGTGTGTGTGTGTGTGTGTGTGTGTGTGAGCGCGCCTGCATGTGTGTGTGAGAGAGAGGGAGTGTGTGTGTGTGCGTGCGTGCGTGCGGGCGTGCGTGCGTGCGTAAGTTATCATGTTATCTTTTTTCATGACGGTTTGCATCTCGTGCAACAAACTTTCAAGGGGTCATCTACATGACCAGTCGGAACAAAGGTAACACCTTCATTTCTTCGAAATTCCCCGATTGTTAAGGTTTTAATGGTGTATGGTTCATATCGGACGTTACACGGACGGAAATTGGTGTCCATAACGTAAATCGATTGTTCGTGACGTTACACCAGGAGCGCCAATCAGTTGGAAATGTTTTACGTAACTTGTGATGATGCGAAAAAAAATTCAAATTTACGTCGTAACAAACGTAATTAGTATTTACAATTCTACTCTATCAAGTGTTTATGGCGCAATTACTTCTGGCCTAGTTATAGTCCTTTCCATAATCTCGCCCCGAGATGAACTAAACGTCTAAAGTCCTTTCCGCATTCTCGACTCGGCAATGGTGTTGATAACTGTTTGGTTAAAAATCAAAATTACAAATGCAAGAGGGGTTAACAGCGCTCGTATTTTCGACATGGGAGAGATATGATTACCATTTTGAACTGGCGTCGTACCCCGTTGATAATTCTTTTCAACTACTCACACAGGGAGGTGGTAATAAAATTAATGAGGCGCTTATACAGCTAGAGGTCAGCGGGTTATTGATATCGCTTGTGTACGCCTTTGTGTGGCGCGCGATAAAACCACCGACACCACACCGCCTTTGAAATTATTGCCTGTATTTGATGACACGAAAGGTGATATTGGGACGATGATCAATCGATCAAATGTAGGCATGTATTGACGTGCTGTTTCTGGGAACTTACTGGTCTTAATTAAAGATCCCATTTAATTATTAAAATGCATAACCCAGGAGGACAATTCGATTATACTGACCCAATTCAGTGAGGAGTATTGTACCTATTAAATTACAGATTTTCCATATTGCGAAGAAATATATCATTGTTGACCTGCATATGATAGTTTATTCGACCATTTCGATTCGTTCTTGTTCTAAAGTGTCTAAGTTCCAGCAATAATATTATATTTTATGTTACTCCCCTAAGTTTGTTTCTGCTGAAGTATTACTGCATTTAGAACCTACATAATTATAATAATAAAACCTACAACGTCTAGTCTGTCTTGTCACATGGTTGACAGCGTTTAACGATATGTACTGTTGCCTATTTAATTACCGCCTACATGTATTTAGAGCCAAATGAATGGCATTTAAAAAGATTGAATTCGACCGTTAGGACGTTACACTAGATTTGTTTATAAATAATCTACCTTGCCGTTCAACATTCTGTGAAAATATGGTGCTCGTCCCGAAACATGCAATCTAATATAATAATAAGTTGATGAAGTTAGGAAAATAATAATGTCATCCTCAAATAAGTCTTGTGAACTTGATCCATTTCCAACAATACTGTTAAAAATTGTCTTGATACAATAATTGGACCTATAACAAATATTATAAATGCATCACTTTGCTCTGGCTGTTTTCTTTGTGATTTCAAATACGCCCGTGTCACTCCACTTCTTAAGAAGTCATATCTGCCTAAGCAAGACCAAAACGGTTATAGACCTATTTCTAACCTCAGCTTTATTTCCAAAATACTAGAAAAGGTTGTAGCAAGTCGCCCAAGGTCTCACATTAGCACAAATGTCTTACCTAATGTGTCACAATCAGCATATAGACAGTTTAATTCAACAGAGATTGCCCTCTTAAAGTTTCACAATTACATTAACTTGAACATTAATAATGGTAAAGTGACTGCACTTACCTTACTATATCTCTCCGCCGCTTTTGACACGATTAATCACAACATTCTCATTAAAAGCGTATTAAAATGGTAAGGCGTATATGGCACAGCTCTAAGCTGATTTTCCTCATACCTAATTGATATATACCAAACCATAAAGATTGGGAACTGCTTTTAGACAACACTGCCAATTTTATTTAGTGTTCCCCATGGTTCTATTCATGGACCTTTGCTTTTTACTCTTTACACCACGCCACTAAGCTTTGTTATACAAAGACATAACTTGGATCATCATCTTTATGCTGATGATACTCAGATCTACATTTCGTTGGCTACCCCGGATAGAAATCGCTAGCTTGACCAACTTAGTAATTGCCTCCAAGATATCTGCCACTGGATGACTGACAGCAAATTGAAATCAAATGCAAATAAAACTGAATTGATCATTATTGGTACACCAGTACAGCGTAGTAAACTTGTTGTTTTTCCCTACGCGTATTTTGAATCAGCATATCACGCCAGCAACCTCGGTGCGGAATCTTGGAGTGGTCTTTGATAGCAACTTCAATTTCCAACAACACATATCTCAAACGTGTCGCTGCTGTTTTTTGTTGTTGCAAATCCCTCCTTTATAATATCGCTAGCAAGTTTATTGCAAAACGTCAACGTGACCAAAATTGTCTGGCAAAGGTATTTAAAAGATCTCATCGTTTTTCTCACTATGTTTCTGTACAATATTGTATAACATTTAAGACTGTACCATTACATACCAGGCAATGTCCAGTAAGCAACCATCTTATTTGCATTCACTGCTTACTGCTGTAAGAAAACCTATCCAGCTTCGATCATCTAGTTCTGACGTACTTTTTGTTCCTAGAGTAAACACAAACATTGGAACTAGAACTTTTTCTGTTGCTGCACCAACTCTTTGGAATACGCTTCCTGTTGGTGTTAGATCAGTTGAAAATACAGCTGTATTACAAAATTCCGTCGTCATTTAAAAACTTATCTTTATAACTTTGCTTATTCACCATAGCACCCTAGCGCATTGACCCATCTGTTAACAAATGGAATACTGCTTATGGATTTTGAGATTGACCAATACTTTTGTCTTGATACGCCTCTGAGCTTGGTTTCCAAGGATTTAGGCGCAACATAAGTTATCTTATCATTATTATATTGATCAAAGTGTATTCTTTAAACCACATTTAGGCCATTGTTCCTCGATTAATGATATACCACAATTCAGTGTCTACGAAAAAATAAACATTATCAGTCGTTGTTGTTTATAGTAGGCATATAATCACGATTTCACTCACTCACTCACTCATTCACTCTTTCAATTATTCTGCTAAGTTATATAATCTGTCTTCTTATCTATCGATCACACTCTGGCTTTTTATATATCGCTGTCAATAAGTTATCTGTGATTCTGTGCTTTTTCAATTTCTCTGTCTTCGTATATTTCTTTAGACTACATAGAAGCACACTGTCAAAGGGCAATGGATATATCCATGTGACTAATAGTATCGCTATCGGTGATATTCAAAGGAATCAAAATCTTTCAAAACAGAATGCATTGATTGTATAGTGGCGTATGTCATACACTGTAAAAGTGATGTAATAATGATATATGTCAATGAAAGAATGTTATAAACCTCAAAATGACACCACAAATACATCACATGTGAATCATGTTAGGGAAATATGAAGATCAAGTGAAATGAAGCCTGTCTATGATTACACATGATCTAGATAGATAAATACAGTCATTACAGAAGGAGAATTTGTTTACTGTACATGCTGCCTTGCCAGGAAGTCCAAGGGAATGCTGTAAATGTAACGACCAAGGTCACCGCCTATGGTCAGTAATCAACTACATATAATATGTCCATGATGGAGATACTGGATGTCCAATGATAGTCCACCCAGTTAAACCGTCTCTCTTAGTCTTAGCCAGTTTTCACCCTTGATTTGAACCTGCGACCTAAACGTAATCATTTTCAATTCAGTTTAATTTTGTGTGTGGCTTGTATCAATATCTTCAAAGCTGAAGAGTTGTCTTAAGTGTGTTAATCGGTGACTTGTGCTATGCATGATAATCAATTTCATTGGTCACCCTGATATGTGTCTGTTTGGCGGATTTTGGCATATAGATATTTACCCGAAACATTTAATGCAACCCTGGATGGCAAGTCATCTCGACTACACAACCCTTCTATTTTATAGGTCACAAGCACTGAAATTTTTAGATCTTGTAAAATTAAAAACAACTATATTCATGTTCAAGGCATACCACTGCATGTTACCAACTAATATACAAAAAACATTTTGTAACAAGAGATATTCCAGTAACAACACGACTCAAAAATCAATTGGTAAGATGTTGTGTTACCTTAAATGTTAGTGTCATGTCTCGTTGTGCATATGGCATAAGTCTATGGAATTATCTGGAGGTTAAACTTACTACCATTAAAACTTTGAGATCATTCAGACACAGGTACAAGAAAACAATCATAAATTAATATGTATAGTTTTTATTAATTATTGAAACTGATTCTGAAATATCAGAATCATATGTATTTGTTTTTAATTTTACAATTACTTACTTTGTACTAATCATATATACGTGATTATGTGAACTACAGTATGATAATTTTTCCTTATATTTTTAACTTCTTGTGCATTCCTTTCAAACAACGTTACGTATAATACATTATATGTCACAACAAAATCATGTTGAGGCGATCACAACCTACACTGTCTGTTTGGATGTTTGTTTGAATAAACCATATTGAATTGAATTGAATTGAATTAGCCGGAATACTGCCTGCATCCATTGGTAAATATTGAAATGTGTCACACATGCAGGCATTTTACGAAATATTATATTTTGTATAAACTCAACCAGTTTGTCAATGAGATGATAATAATAGTAGGTGTGAAGTTTAAGAAATATTGTAGGTCACGTTTTCTTATAATCAAACAAAACGTTAACATGGTCGCCAATGGGAAAACTAACAATGTGCTGACCCCTGCCGGCGCATAGACAGTGAGTCAACGTCCTCGACGGTCATCGCGGCTCATTCACCTAGTGTGACAGTGACCTTAGCGGGCTGCGCGCTCGCTATAAAGCCGCGGCGGAGCGATGTTAGCGGCAGTTCACTCACAGTGAATCGTTGTACTCAGCCATACTTTCCTACGTTCGTCATATGTCGTTCGTTCGCACAATCATGGGCAAGTTCAAGAGGGTTCTGGTACTCGAGGTGGAGATGGCCAAAGACAAGAACGCGTCTACCCTCGGGTGTAAGTACAGGAAGGATACCCCGTGGCTGGTGGAGGCCTTCAAGAAGAAGGGAGTCGAGTCGCAGGTGCTATTCGTTACGAACAAGGACACGGCGGAGAGTCTCCTCGCTAAATACCCCGACACAGCGTTCCTAGGACGTGTTAATCCGATGGATTATCCAGTGCTGTCCCTCGACGAGTACGTCGCCATGCTAGACGGGCTGAACGCGAAAGGCGCGCTGTTCGGCCCGCTGCCCGAGCACATGGACCGGCTCGGCAGCAAGATGATCCTGTACGAGCTGAAGGACTCGGCGATGGGAGACCGTGAGGTGCGCCTGCACATGCTCGCCGACCTGAAGGCGAACAAGGGCGAGATGGAGAAGATCCTCCCGAAGGGTGGTGAGCCGAGGGTGCTGAAGATGATGCGCGGTTCGACGGGGCTCGGCGTGTGGAAGCTGGAGAACAAGGGAGACAACGAGATCGCCATGACCGACGCGTACACGTCAACAACGGAAGTGCTATCTCGCGACCAGGTCCTCGTCAAGTTCTGCGAGCTGTCGCAGGAGGATGCCATCAGTATGTCATTCCTCCCCCTAATCAAGGACGGAGAGTTCCGCTTCCTCATGAGCAAACACAAGGTATGTAGCATTGATCTTAATGTGTGTGTATATATTGACACTATTATAAGTAGGTCTATGTAATATTCTTTGATGGTACATTTACATTGAACGGCTGATCAATAGCAATCCCGACACTGTCATGTTGACAAACAATTACCCAAATATCTCCACAAACGTGTGAAGCTGTTGTGAATAATGTTAATATAGCAACAGACGATGCTACATTGGTCTCAAGTGCTGCCACAGTCACAGCAGAATATGTGATGTAATAACGAATGCTGGCTGGATGCAAAAGATTCGCTACTCAACTAAGTCTTCCTCAATTTATTTCTAATTTAAATGAATAAATTTATATTTTTAATAACTGCTATTGTTGGCCTTTATCTACCCTGTATGCCAATATTTGTATTTTACAGTTTCTCGCCACCGTTTTCTACAAGTTGGCAATGTACAATGATTTATATTTGAATGATATAACATAATATGGTTAATTAAGGAACATATGGAGGGTGTAACCCACCACCCCGTCCACTCGTTGATCCACGCTGTGTCGTTAGTTCCCTCTCTAACCGCCCGGTCCCTGCCAACAGATTCTGGAGGTTGTGCACAAGAAGCCGGTCGACGAGACGGCCTTCACCGCGACGCTTCGCAGCGGTGCCATCTACAACATCCTCGACCTGACGGAGCACAAGAAAATGGTAGACGCCGTCGAGCAGTGGTCGCACAACATCAAGAAGATCATGAAGATCGACGACGTCCCCTACTGGTGGTCGGTCGACTGTATCGAGTCTGAAGGCGCGCCCACTGGCGACCAGATCCCAAGCAGCAACCCGACACGCCACTTGCTGCTAAGCGAGATCAACTGCAGTTGTCTTGGTCTTGTCGCCGACACGTCGGAGGAGGCGAAACAGAAGGGTATGAAATTCGCCGAGATGATCGCCGATATTGTGCTACAGTAAGAGGCTCATTAGTCCTCAGTATGTGTGTACAGGTAAACAAGCTGGCTGCACTATCATCTACAACGGTTCGGTGTGAAAAGACTCGCCCCAAAAACAAACAACAAAAAGTTGCAAAAAGGTGCAGCTACAATAACAACTATGTTCATTGTTATTAATATGTACAAGTCAGTCTAAAATGACAGGTACATGTGATATTTTACAATAGGTGTATGCGTAGGCAGTGTCTTTCATAATTGATCAATTTATTACTGATGAATAATCGTTCTGTACTGGAATTGTGTGGTACTGTCCTTTCAAGTAGATAGTTTTTGTTTATATAAATTCGTGCGTTCGTTGGTTAATTGATCGTTTAATCGACCAGTTAGTCAGACCCACGCGTACTTAACGGTGCATAGCGGTCGTTTCGGGTGACTACCCGGTGATGTACATTTTCACGCCAAGTACGTGTTTTAGATTTCCCTGTAAATATGATCGGTGATAGTGCACAGTATTGTTATAATTTGTTAACTGTAATCTGTTACGTTTGCATAGGATGTCCACCAGTTTTCTGGTAAATTACGTCACATTTAGGCAATTCTATTACGGCGTGTGACATGATGTGTTTTGTTATGTATTTTCTCAATGTGCTATATTATTACGTCGATTAAATGCACTGTAGGTGACGTGTTATGTTTGAGTCTACAACTTGTGGGTATTCTATTGTTTAGCGTGAATCGCGTGCCGTAACTGTATCATAAGTTTTACTATGTATATTATATATACATTTGCACTGCATTTATTGATGGAACGACCGACTATTGTGGATGCGAATAGTATAAATAAAAATGAACCGCAAATGGAATAACAACATTCGTGTTTCATACTTACTTACTTACTTACTTACTTACTTACTTGCTTAGTCCGCTTCGTTCAAACTGGATTATAGGGCGGAAGCAACACTATCCCAACTCCCTCTGTTTGTGACGGATTCCTTCATCTCTTTCCAAATGGTGCCGCATGTCGTCATTTATTCAGCCTCAGACTCCAGTTTTTTGTTCCATTGCGAGTCCCATCCTAGGACCTGTTTTGTGACATTATTGTTTTCTTCCCGGACGACGGGTCACGTCCAAGTCCATTTACATTTTCACTTTACTTATTTTGTTCGTTGGTACTTTTCCTCTTGCAACAAATATGATACATTTATTTTCTTGTGTTGTGTCTTTTCCACATGAGTGATCCTCACCTCCCCGAGCCATTGTTATCACATTCTGCCTGTTTCTCATCATTTGTTTTCTGGTTGCCTTTTTATGTCTCTCTAAAAGACCGCTGTTCCCTCTTGGCCTTTTCTTGTGACCGCCCTTCTATAGTGTCAGCACAAAAAACGCCTTTCTTCTCAATATGTGTATAATCCAGTTCCCTCTCTCTTCATAACTACCATCAATCTTTTTCTTCTCATGCGCTTAGACGATTCTGTAAAATTACGTGCAAATCCAATTATATTTCGGAGTTGGATGAGTTATTGGCATTCAATTTTGTGTATATACAACATTCAGAAATATTAATTTAGTGATACAATAACAGTATTAAACAAACGATATTTCCGGTTGCGGGCAAGTAACAGAAAACGTATTTTAGCAATGGAATTACTTATATTAATGCACAATCACAAACGAATCACCGCAGCTTTGGTAATTTAACAGGATTAAGCACACATTAAAACATCACACTTAGGATTAGACGGGCCAGTGACATATATCGGGCCGAGGCACACACATTAAAACATCACACTTAGGATTAGACGGGCCAATGACATATTTACGGGCCGAGGCACACCTGTATTGTTTGTTAATAATAAGATTGTTTAATTATTTCAACTTCAACTTTGATAACTTCTTTTGGAATGTACTAATAAACTGAAGCTAGTTGTATTAGTATTAGTAGTAGTAGTAGTAGTGGTAGTAGTAGTAATAAAAGTAGTCGCCCTGGTGTCGTAGATCAGTTGTTGGCTTAGTTGTTTGTGACCCCTGTGTAGTTCCTGCCTCCACGTGGATCGGTCTCAAGCAAGCTCCTCCCAGTTGTCAACATCCATACCAAGTGCCTTCATGGGTTATGACACAGATGGACTACTGTTGTAGACACGTTTGTGCGTTCGTTTGTAAAATTGATGGTGTATAGTGTTTACAAAAGTATGCACAACAGCGCCTACAATAGGCAACAGCAACAACGCATGTAAAAAGCCCTGCAGCGTAATGTGGACATTCCACGATGATATGAGAGGTACAATCCTGTACGACGGTTGTATATCCGAGACTTTAGGTTCTCAGCCTAAAGAGAAATTATTTATATTCGATAACTGTAGCTAATATTGAAATTATTGATGCAGAACAATTCTACCTATTAATTTTGCTGAAAAATATTCAAATGTAAAATGTAATATATATAAACTATAATGGTATACCAGCTGTCTTAACACAAGCACGCATGCACATTACATCACCAGTGTTTACAAAGGAACGCACAAAAGCGCCTACAACCGGCAACTGCAATAACGCATATAAAAACGGAGAGCAGCGATCGTGCGAATCCTTGTGAATGTGGTCCATCTGGTCCGCCCGTTCTTGGTCCGACTTTTAGTGTGCGCCACATGTTGTCATGTATTCACTCGGGCATTCATGGACCAGGTTACTCCACAAGGTTCGTGCACTCGCTCACTTTACGTAAAGTGCTTCATGCACCCATCAACGTACAAATCTATTTAAACTAAATTCGCAGATGGGGGGCTCACAGAGAAGCCAGAACTTTTAGGCATATACAAAGACAGCACAAATAAATAAGTAAAAAGCACAGTCTCGAACACTATTTTGAAGCTGGATATAAATATGTTTGTTTAAATGCAATGAGTATAGTAAACAAAATAAATGAACTAAACATTATGGTAGAAGATATTGACCCTCACGTAATAGGTATATCCGAATCATGGGCCACCACCAATATATTAGATGCCGAATTGGGACTGACAGGCTGATGAAATAAAATTAGAAAGAAAAACAGATTGCGAATAAGTTGTTTGGTGTAACATAGATACAGGAAACTCACCGTTAACGGTTGGGTTAGTTTATCGAAGTCTAAACATACGCATACAAGAGAATGAAAAAGTACAAAACGCTATAAGGGAAGTGAGCAAACTGGTGTGTATTATTACGGGAGATTTTAACCATCGGCATATACAATGGAAATCTCCACAGAGTATGGGGAGTGAGGTACACACGTTTTTAGTTTTAGTACAAGATAACTTCCTTTCTCAATATATGCTAGAACCAACCAGGGGTGAGAATGTGTTATACATTGTTTTGCCCTCACAAAACGAATTAGTTGACAATGTCAAGATATGTGAGTCACTGGGATGCAGTGATCACAACCAGATACATTTTACAATCAAAGTAAAATCAGAAAGGAATAGTAAAAAGCATTACTGGAGAAATGCCCACAAAGGAACATATAAGGACACGAGGAAATATTTAGCAAAGGTAGAATGGAATAACACACTGACGAATAAGACAATACCAGAATGCTGGAATACCTTAAAGAGTGAAATTGAGTGCACCGTCAATAAATTTGTTCCCTTGAAAAAACAAGGGAAACGGTCCAAAAAGAAACACAAACAAATGATGTGGATGTCGTATAGATGTGCTGGAAATGATGAAGATTACAACATTTCTAAAGAAGCACTTGAACAGGCTACACCGGGAATTATAATTTCAAAGAAAAGGTATGAAGAAAATTTAGCTTGTAATATAAAATATGACAGCAATAGTTTTTGTATGCGTATGTTCGAAGCAAACAGAAAGTTCAGGATGAGGTCAGTCCTCTAGAATGTTGTGCTGGAAATATAATATCAGAGGGATTCTTAATGGCAGAAGACCTGAATGAGTATTTTAGTTCGGTGTTTATCAGGGAAGATATTAGTTCACGGCCAGTACCAGAAACTACGTTCAAGGGGGCATAATCAAACTATTTCGGACAGTTAATTGTAACCCCGGGAGTGGTAGCTAAGAAAATAAGGGCTATGGAGGGTAATAAATCACCTGGAGTGGATGTGATTCCGCCCAAACTACTACTGCAAATTGTACAACAAATTAGCATATTGGTTGCATCAGTTTTCAATTTGTCGTTAGAAGAGGGATTGGTTCCTTTACAATAGAAAGAAGTAAACGTTTTATCGTTACATAAGAAAGGTTCGAGAAAAAAAGTGAGAGAACTACAGACAAGTGAGTTTAACATCGGTGATTTGCAAGTTATTAGAAAGACTAATTAACGATCACATGGTAGATTTTCTTGTTAAGCATAACTTGATAAACCCATCTCAACATTGGTTTCTAAAAACGTGGTCATGCTTAACAAATATGTTATGTTTTTTGGAAGATTTCGTTAAGTGGGTAGACGAGGGATCACCAGTAGATATCATCTACTTATATTTTTGAAAAATCTTTCGAGAAAGTGCCAAATGAAAGATTACTGTTTAATCTAAAGGTGGCATGGGAAATGGTATCATTAATTGGATAAAAAAATGGCAGATAGACAAAAAACAACGGGTAGTAGTTGATGAGG
The DNA here is from genome assembly GCA_020002185.1 of Paraescarpia echinospica. Taxonomy (NCBI): domain Eukaryota; kingdom Metazoa; phylum Annelida; class Polychaeta; order Sabellida; family Siboglinidae; genus Paraescarpia; species Paraescarpia echinospica. The sequence goes on from CM034537.1 coordinate 35,842,609, forward strand.
TGTATATATATATATATATCAACGATTTGGTTGATTATATAACAACCAAGGTGTTGAAATTGCCGGATGATACAAAAGTGTTTAGTAGGATTAAAATTGATGGAGATAAACAACATTTCCAAGGTTGATCAAATGGTCTGAAATGTGGCAAATGTTGTTAAATTTTGGGGAATGTAAATGCCTCCACACATGACATAGGAATGAAGATGTACAATATATAATGGGAGGGTAGTTTACTAAGTAGTATTGTAAAAGAAAAGGACTTAGGGTTAACCGTAAGTGCTGATATGAAGGTTTCAGAGCAGTGCGGAATTGCTGCTTCAAAGGGAAATCAAATCCTTGGATTAATTAGGCGAAATATAGTGTATGAGGAAAAACAACTAATAATACCGCTGTACAAAACAGTTAGGCCTCATTTAGAATATTGTATACAAGCGTGGAGGCCATATCACAGGAAGAACATAGATATGCTAGAAAGAATACAGAGGAGAGCGACTAAAATGATACCAAATCTGAGGGATCTTAGTTATGAAATACGCCTAAAAATGTGGTTTAATTAAAATAGAGACCAGGAGATTGAGAGGAGATCAGACAGAAGTGTTTAAAATATTAAATGGTTACAAAAATATTGATAGAAATATTTTTGTCTAAGTTAAGAAAGATACATTAGTAAAGGAGCTGTTTAGATTAGATATTAAGAAATTTCTCATTTTCACAAATGCTAAGTAAATGGAACAGATTATCTGCTGAATGTATGGGTGCTCTTAGCGTGAATATGTTTAAAAATGAAATCGACATATACCTCAGAAGGGCGGGATACATGTAGATAAACGGGTTGGACTCTCGATAAGCCAAAGGGCTTCCTTGTACACCTGCCACCTAGAGCTAATTCTCTGGGTGGCAATCTTATTAAATCTTCTTAAATCTTGTTAAATGCCGCTTTATGGTTGGTCTGATGTGCAAAAAATGTTAGGTTTAGGGATAGGTTTACAGTTACGTTTAGGGTTAGAGTTTGGTTTAGGGTTAGGTTGAAGGTTACGCCAGGTTAGGTAACATACCAGTTTCATATTGTGTGCTTGTTCCATAAGTGCGGGGACGGGGGAGGGACAGGTGGCAGTCCGCCCGGAATTTCTCCGGGGGCAGACATAATATGGTTCTGCCCCCCATTAAATGTGGGCGTGAATGTGTGTTTTTGTGGCGAGCGTCACTCAATGGCGGGTGGAAATCGAAATTTTATGAGATGATTAATGTGTATTTTTGTCAATTGTGAAAGGTGAGTGCAACTGGAGGGAGACATGTGGTTTTCTGTCCCCCAATAATAGGCGGTGTGGCGGTGAAAATTTATTTTCCAAAGCACCCCCCCCCCCTCAATCTTCGGATGACATCATATGGGATAAGACGATGTTAAGGATTCGTCCGTCTTACCCAGTTAAAGAGTGCCCTTGAAAATAACGTTTTGTTGTGATATATGGATTTTTTTCCGAGCACTTTTACATGGGACATGTTGGTCCAGTGAATACAGAATGTACTACTGCATTAGATCTCTAACGAGGTAGCAATAAATATGCGCTAGTCGATCGCCTATTCGCAAGGTGGATATTTTGCAGAGAGCACCAATATTTCAGAATCCGTCACCAGATTGGGGCGAAATTGAGGGGTATCAGATTTGGGTGGATTTTTCTTAAAAACCGTGGTGTGAGAATTTCACGAATTTTCCACAGCACTTGTGTCAATAGAGCTTAAATATGCCGTGAAATTTTCAAGAAAATTCTTATGCAAATTTTGCAGGAAATGTTATAATGGCCGCCTATGTAAAATCTAATGTGGTCTTACTCCAATTCAGCCGAGACAGCGGTGAGAAGCTGAAGTTACAGCGGCGCAGCGGCGAACACAGTCGAGCCAACGAAGACAACCAGAAGATGTAGGGAGATGTGAAAATACGGAGGCGCGGCGGCGAAAAAATGTCAGTGGTGCTGAAGCTCCGACAGCCCCCCTCCCATATGATTTTCATTCCCGCGCCACTGGCATGTTCTATAGTTATGCCCTATTAAAAACCCAACAATCA